>ML776758.1:572711-595993 GCA_009831015.1 Picea engelmannii | reverse complement strand
TGTGGATTCCATAAACCTAGAATATTATGGAATCCACATACCCTTTTCCATAGAATATACTAACTAGATCCAAAAACCAAAGACATGAAATATGGTACTACACATATTATAATATATTATCAAGGAAAAAACAAGCTAAATGAGTACATCAATAAAAAAAATAGCATACTAACCTTCCAAGTTCAAAATCCAAGCTATGTAGATTGAGAATTGGATTTGTTCAACCGGTGGGTGATGGAAAAAATAAACAGCTCAAACAAAATCCAAGAACAATGTCGCAACTATAGCAATTGTGTCGCAAAGTCTGTTAAAGTCACATATATATAGATAAAATAGTCAACTAGCCATTAACACCGACCAATGAGATAGGCAAAATTTTCGTCGCTATTGCCACGAAATTTTGTCACTATAGCGATGAAAATCCCAACTAGATTTAAATAAGATTTTCATCGATATTGCGATGAACTTTCGTGGCAATAGCAACGAAAATCCCGCCCTGTTTAAAAAAAATATGAAACTAGTTGAAGCGTGGAAAATTTTCGTGGAATAATCTGCCCATATGTAGTAGTGGCCACTACTTGTTGCGAGGACATTTTAAAATGTTTACTGATCACTCCGCGCTAAAATACCTAGTCAACAAGCCAGTGCTAGGGGGAAGAATATGCAAATGGCTTCTTCTATTTCAGGAATATGATTTTGAGATCGTAGTTAAGCCAGGAAGAATGAACAAAGGTCTTGACCACTTGTCAAGGTTGGAACATGGAGAAGAGTCGACTAGTTTGGAGGACACACTGTCAGATACACAATTGCTATCCATTAGAAGGATTGATGACCACTTCATAGAGATAGTCCAGTTCATGTCAACAGGAATGGAACCTAACGAGTCTACAATTCCCCAGAAGAAACAACTAGTAGTGTGCGCTGTAGAATTTTCACTTATAGCGGGATAGCTATACAATATGGGACCTAATGAGATATTGAGACGGTGTGTTGTGGAGTCAAAGTGACCATTCATCCTTGCTGAAGCTCATGAAGGCATCGCAAGAGGACACTACATAGGGAAGGCAACTGCGCAGAAGATTCTTAGGGTTGGCCTTTGGTGGCCTACTCTACACATAGATACTAAGGACTATTATAGAGCCTACGATGTATGCCAAAGAGTTGGGAAACCGTCCAGAAGAGATGAAATGTCGTTAGCACCACAATTGACCTTACAGGAATTTGAGAAGTGGGCCATTGACTTCGTAGGACCTATAAACCCACCAAGAAAGCGCACAAGAGCAAGGTACATAATTACTGCGACAGATTACTTGACCATATGGGTCAAAGCAAGAGTAGTTAAGGACGGTAGTGCCACTACATCTGCATGCTTCATACTTGACGACATCATAACCGATGCCCAAAGATCCTTATGAGTGATCAAGGCATGCACTTCATCAATAAGACCATTGAAGCCTTGACTGAGGAATTTGCATTCTATCATCAGAAGAGCACACCTTACCATCCACAAGCAAATGGGACAGTTGAAGCATTCAACAAAATCTTGGAGACAATGCTAACAAAGATTTTCAGTGTCAACAAAGATGATTGGGATTTAAGAATACCAGCGGTACTTTGGGCCTATAGAACCACTTGCAAGAAACTCACAATGCAGACCCCTTTCAAGTTGGTGTATGGTCTTGAAGCCGTTGTCCCAATGGAATATTTGGTACCAAGCTTAATAATTGCTACCTTTACAGATATGGATGACACTGGTGCTAGGGATGATTTTAGGGGCAAAATTTTTCTCATGGCCTAATTTTCCATGTTTTTTTCCAAAAACGACATTCGCTATTTTAAAAATGATTTTCCCAAATTCTATAAAATAAAATTATTTTACCTTAAAAATCCCCAGAATTTTATAAAAACTATATAAAATACTTAGAAATTTGAATATTTTTACAAAAATATCGCCAAACATTTATAGTTGACATATGAAGGTTTAGTAAGATTTGCCAAGGTTTCCACATTTTAAAATAAATTTCCATCCTTAAAATCATCCTTGACTAGCGTTGTTCGATAAAGGCTTGCACATTTGGTCGAACTAGAGGAAGACTGATTTATTGCAGGATTCCATCAGTAGGTACATAAGGAAAGAGAGAAGGCCTACCACGATAGGAACATCAAGAAGAAGGCATTTAAACAAGGTGATCTAGTACTGGTATATGACAGTAAGTTCATAAAACATCCTGGGAAGTTCACAACGCATTGGCTCGGGCCATATGAGGTTGCCTATGTTACAGAAGGAGGAGTTGCACAGCTGAAGACTTTGAATGGAGAATGGAAGGAAGGTTTGGTGAACGAGAGCCGATTGAAGTTGTATTACAAAAACCAGATGCCTCACAACTCTTAGTAAAATCATGAGGATAAGGTTCTAGGTACCAGGTGCAGTTGAAACTGGGTACCACACACAAAAAAGATAGTATGTACAAGGGAGGAAGGGAGGACTAGAGCTAGAAGCACATGCTTCACTATGTAGTCTAAAGTTGAAGTCAAATCAAAGCATCAGATCTGAAGTGCCTTGGAATGATTCATAGGTGAGTGTTGGGGGGTTGTTGGCCCTTGGATATGGAGGTAAGCGAATATTTAGGAATAAAAGATGAAATGAGAACTGCGTGGAAGACACAGTGACTCTTACTGGGTCGAAGTGAGTAAAAGAGCAGAAAAGAAAGAGTGAAGTAAAAGGAAGCAATCTGTTGGATGAGGAGATCAAGGATGACAGATCAGTAAGAAAGACAGATCATGGACAACTCAACAAGAGGAAAAATCCATCGTTGGATGCTTTGGAGCACTGCACGAGAAGGAAGGAAAGATAGGTTGGCGAAGCCCTGAAAATGCGAGACAAGTTGACCTAGGCTTTTGGACACCTAGAGTTTTGGTATTTAGGTTTTTGACACCTAGGTTTTGGCCTAAGGTTGTCCGTGAGTGATTGTAATGTATAAATAAGAACCTAGATGAGGGAAGAGGGTTCGTTCTAGTTTTTTTATTGGCATGAGCGATTATTGTGTGAGAGAGAGAAGTGTTAAGTGTAAGAGCCTTCTGGGATTGTAAGATCTTCAGTTGGGTGCGAAGATCAACCCTGCAGCTGGGTGCACAGGGAGGGGAGAGATAGAGAGCAGGAGAAAGAAGATCTGCTAGCTGAGAGCGCAAACAAGAACTATATGCTTCATATTAATATATTATAAAGCACAATTATGTGGACGTAGCCATAGAGAGAGGGTGAACCACGTATATTTTGTGTTGTGTATGATTGATGCTCTATTCTTTGTCATTTGGTATATTGTTATTTCATTACTATGTTAGACTTGATAGATAGTTCTGCGGAGTAGATATGAATTGGTAAATGATATATAATTGTTGTATTGATTTTTTATTGGATCCACTTGATATCCCCTTGGTTGTAGACATCTCTGTCCTGCAACCCCCCAATAGCTACTTCGGGTGAGACTACATCTGCTCCGTAGCTATTGCCCAAAGGGCCAGTAGTTAGGGCTTGTTGATGTGCTCTTGGAGCTGAACTCTGGGCCTCCCCTTGTGCCAACAGGCCCTAAATGTTGTTTTTTTTTCTCTCCACATTCATATTGTAGATGGAGTAGAGTCTGATAGTGAAATGTGTATCTCTCTGAAATACCTTTCCAACGGGCTATCACACACCTAAAATGGAGGTCGTATGCAAAAGTTGTGACCCTAGGAAGTTGAGGTACCAAATTACACCAACTTACCCATAGGGCCCACATGAATTTTGGTGTTTCACCTTCTAGGGTTAGGTTTTTGGATGTCTAGGGTTTTGACATTCATGAGTAATATGAAAAGGGCCTATGGAGCCTCATTTTAATCCATTCTGCTCAGACGGATGCACATAGTAGCCACATATGTTCTCAGAGATAGCTACCACCATTCGAACAAGTTTTAGTTCTGCAGTTTTACAGTTTCAGCCTATTTCATTATTTAATAGAAGATATTGTTCACTAGATTTTTTTTATTCTTCCTATCTATGTGTTTATTGTATTCAGTCTGTTAATCATTTCGTTCCACTCCTAAATATGGATCAGTGGTATCATAGCGATCTGCACTTCATTTATTTTTCTTCGTGCATGTCCCCGACAAGGTCTGGGTATAAGAAGTTGGGACTCGAACCAATCGATCCATTACCAAATCAGCCACGTCGAGCCCGACAAAAACGCATGGGAGATGAAAAGAAATATGATGGAGTAGGAGATCCTATTAAAATGTTGCTCGAAGAATCCCTCATGCAACAAAGGAACGAAATGATGGACAACTTCACACAGATCCTTCGATGGTTGCCCACAGGAGAAGCATATTCCTCAAGCGTCAATGCAACCCCCATCAAGGTGCATGTAAATTTCTATATTTCATTATTTGAAGGACTGATAGATGTCGATATTGTAGATAAATGGTTGAATCTCCTCGAAGGATATTTTTTGGTCCACAATTTTTTCGATATGGAAAAGATCACTTTTGCACTCCTCAAGATCGTTCCCCATGTTAAAGACTAGTGGGATACTTACTCTGAGCAAAGGGCCGTGGAGGAATCTGTAATTTTTGTGGTGGCCCCTACATGGGATTCTTTTTAGGATTCCATTAAAGAACAATACTACCCTGTTGGAAGCTACGAGGACCAGTACACCAGATGGACCACCCTACATCAAGAACGGGACCATAAAGTACCAGAATTCGCCAATATTTTCCATACCCTACGCACCAAATTGGGTATCAAATATTCTAAGTGTCATCCGGTGCTCAAATACCATAGTTGTTTGCACAGATACATTCAAACAGAAACGGAGTTCCTTGGCATCGCCTCATTGGGCACGACTTATAGATATGTTGTCAAGATCGAGTAGAAATTTAAGCAAAAATGGTAAGAGTTTGGATCTGCAAACCCTTCACAGCCAAAGCAAGGAAAAGGAAACCCCAACGCACACAGCAAGGGACCAATTTGCGATGGCCTCCCTCAGGACAATCTGTCCAAGCTGCAACACAAGAAGGGCAACGAGAAGACGAAGAAGGACATAGGAAAATGGTGTGAGTACCATAAAATTCATTGGCACAACACCAACAAATGTCGCTCCAAGAAGTCCCTCGTGGCCGAGTTGAAGGCTTCTGATTCAGAGGCCGATTCCTATTTTGAGTCAAATCCTGAAGGAGGGAAGCAGATTATCGATGTTGAACCCAGTGCCATGGTCGTTACCACCAAATTCCAGCGAAGCAAACCAGAAGAACCAAAGGAAGCAAAACGCCTCTTTCACTAGCAAATGTTGGTCAAGGAGGCTCTGATTCATTTCATTGTTGACAGCGTTAGTCAGATTAACCTGATTTTAGAAGAGGTCATCAAGTGGTTGGACCTACCATCAACACCGCACCCACATCCCTACACCATTGCTTGTCTTCGTCAAGGAAGATATCTCTGTGTCAGCCAAAAATGTCGTCTACCCTATGGGATCAAGCCTTTCAAGGATGAGGTCCTATGTGATATTGCTCGCCTTGAACTTTGTGATTTTATTTTAGGAAAACCATATTTGTGGAATCATCGTGTTGTGTATGAGTCTAGACCCTATAGTGTTATTATTACCTTTGGTAGAGAATTATACAGGATCTCATAGGTGACACCGCCTACTGCTATTTATTTAATCTATGCTAAGAAATGCAGTAAGGTCATTTCACAGACTGGGAAGTTCGTCTTCTTTGTGATCCATGCTCACAATAAGAAGAAGGTCATTGCCACATTTGTGGCCTCTGCACAATGCCTCTCTTTGAAGCAACAACAAGTGAACAGGATCGTGGAACAATATAGAGACATCTTCGCCTCACCTACAGGGGTACCGACACACTGCCAAGTAAGGTATCCAATTGATCTAACCCCCATCGCACCTCTACCTAATGGGCCAGTCTATCGACTGTCGTTGATGGAGAATGACGAAATTAGGTGTCGAATCTAAGAGCTTCTTTAGAAGGGGAACATCATAACCATATCCTCCTCTTGCGGAAGCCCGATTGTACTGGTGCAGAAGAAGGATGGGACTTGGTGACTCTGCATTGATTACAGATCCTTAAACAAAATCACATTCAGGAACTGCTACCCAATTCCCAGGATTATTGACCTTCTTGACCAACTCAAGGGGCAAACATTCTTCAACAATATTGACCTGAAGTCTAGCTACCACCAAGTTCCCATCGAACCAATTGATGTCTAGAAGACAACCTTCAAGTCTAAAGAAGGTCTATGTGAATGGCTAGTCATTCCCTTTGGATTAACAAATGCACCAACCACTTTCATCAGGTTGATGGATGATTTATTCAGACCTTTCACCAACAACTTTGTGGTAGTATATTTGGATGACATCCTCATCTTCAAAAGAATGTGGGAGGAGCGCATGCGGCATATTCAGCAGGTTTTGAGCACTCTGTGGAAGCACAAGCTTTATGCCAACTTGGAAAAATGCTCTTTTGGCATGAACATGGTCCAATACCTGGGATACATTGTTGATGAGCATGGGGTACATGTTGATCCAACTAATATCCAAGTCATCTATGACTAGTCGTCCCCAACCATACTAACTAAGTTTCAAAGCTTCTTGGGACTAGACAATTTCTACCGACGGTTCGTGTTGGGATTCTCCCATATTGCATGGGCCCTCAGCCAGGTAACAGAGGGAGGTGGTAGGGCCAATTTCATGTAGGGGAAGGACCATAAATGAGAATTTGTTGATTTGAAACATCGTTTGTTCTCAACTCATGTACTCTCCTTGCCTGATTTACAACAACCATTCGAGATTGAGACTAATGCATCTGACTATGTTGTGGGCGCAGTTCTCACTCAGCACGGGCATCCTGTGGCATACCATAGTGAGACACTCTCTGATATTGTCTGAAAATAACCCACCTATTACAAGGAAATGTATTCCATTATACAAGCCTATCGTTAATGGAAAGATTACATTATGGGGATAGAGACAATCATACACATTGGTCACAAGCCTCTACAGTTCATACAGACACAGGGGAAATTGTAGAACAACTTCCATCAGAAGTGGTCCACCTACCTACAACAGTTCCCTCTCAACATCAAGTATAATACATGTATCTCCAATCATGTCATTGACTGTCTCATTCAACCTCCTGTGGTTTCACTCACTATTGTGCTCCAGTCCTGTGGACATGAAGCATCGGAGTGGCCCCAACTTTATTAGCAATATTCAAACTTTTCCACCACATATCATCTCTTGGTTACAGGTGCCACTATCACTGATTTTCACATTCAATACGGAATCTTATGCCACCTGGGCCATCTCTATGTTCCTACAAGCGAGCATGCAAATATGATTTGGGAAGCTCACTACAGTCGGGTGGCGGGACATTTTGGCGTAGAGAAAATTGTGGTTGTTCTTCAGAAAAAAATTTATTGGACAAAACTTCGATAGGATGTCAGCAAGAATATACGATCTTGCACTGCCTGTGTCATTGCCAAGTCAGTCATAAAGAAGCAAGGCTTATACACCCCTCTTCTTATTTCCAAGAAGCCATGGGAATCCATCTCAATGGATTACATGTCTGGTTTTCCATCCACCAAGCACGGAAATGACTGTGTGTTTGTGGTCGTTGACTGATTTTCGAAGATGGCCATCCTCACAGCCTGTAAGAAGAATGTCACAGTGGTCGAGACTGTCAATATCTTCTTCAAATGATTTTGGGTCCACTTTGGGATACCATAGACCATCATCTTCGACCGTGACAACAGGTTCCTCAACACCTTTTGGTCGAGTCTCTGGTCTCTGTTGGACACCAAGCTCAAAACATCCACTGCTTTCCACCCCTAAATCAATGGCCAAACCGAGGTTGTCAATTGGATGATTGTTCACATCTTGTGCATGTAAAATTCTAAGCATCCCCATACATGGGACGAGAGTCTCCCATATGTCCAACACAACTACAATAGGGCTCTCCATAGTTCCATTGGCCACAACCCATTTCAGGTGGGTCTGGGATTCCAACCCTTGGGACCCATTGATGTTGCACTTCCTATTTCCACCACACAAACAAACTCTTCCCCTGATCAATCTGCGATTGACAAATCCACCAGATTCGTTGAGTGGAATCAGCACATCCACCAACAGGTCTAGGAGATTTTGCAGAAATCCAATGCTAAGTACAAGCAGCGCCATAATCAACATAGGGTACCACACCAGTTTCAGTTTGGCGACAAATTTTGGTTACATTTTCATAAGGAGAACCTCACCAGGCACCATTAGAAGCTTTTCCCGCTCTGTTATGGGCCTTACACTATCACCAAGGATGTGGGTAGCAATGCTTTTGAGTTCAACACTCCACCCTTCCTTGGTCTGCATCCAGTATTCAATCCGGACCTCCTTAGGCCATATTTTCCACCATTATTGGACACCTCTAAGATCGTCGAACAACTGACACCAACAGAGCTCAACCCTGACTGCATGGAACAAGAATCTACCAATTATATAGTGGACACACAGGTCAAGGGAACTCGCCAGCAGCGGATCCAGCTTTATCGGGTTGTCAAGGAAGGTAAAATACTACACCAAGGCAAGTGGCTCACTCGAGGCCAAATCCAGCTGAAGTTTCCTCACCTGATGGAGGAACTCAATGCAATGGAGACCATTGCTTCCTAAGGGGGGAGGATTGATCCAGGTGGATATTGGTGGCCACCCACTTATTCCAACTAGCTCCTCCTGTCCATTTATGTTCAGCACCTCTTTTTGTACTGCTTTATAATTGTGAGTTCTACACTTTTGGGGTTGTCTGAAGCCTCACACATTCTCCTGGTAGATACAAGTGCCCTCTCTCCTAATCCAACTAGATTGTTTTGTATGATTTCATTTCAGCAAATCTTGTTGTACTTTCAGGGTTATTTTGGTGACCTAAACGTTGTGTTTTTGGCTCACCATAGTCAGACTATAGATGAAGTCAGAGTTTGATGGTAAAATGTGTATTTCTCTGAAATACCTTTCCAACAGGATAACACGCGCCTAAAATGAAGTTCGTATGAAAAAGTTATGACCCTAGGAAGTTGAGGTACCAAATTACACCAATGTACCCATAGGGCCCACATGACTTTTGGTGTTTCACCTTCCAGGGTTAGGTTTTTGGATGTCTAGGGTTTTGGCATTCATGAGTAATATGAAAATGACCTATGGAGCCTCATTGTAATCCATTCTTCTTAGATAGATGCACGTAGTAGGCACATCTCTTCTCAGAGATAGCTACCACCATTCAAGCAAGTTTCAGTTCTGCAATTTTACAGTTTCAACCCATTTCATTATTTAATAGAAGATATTGTTCACTAGATATTTGTGTTATTCTTCCTATCTCTGTGTTTACTGTATTCAGTCTGTTAATCAGTTCATTCTGTTCCTAAATCCATATCAGTGGTATCAGAGTGGTCTTCTCTTCATTTATTTTTCTTCGTGCATGTCCCTGACAAGGTCTGGGTATAAAAAGTTGGGACTTGAACCAATCGATCCATTATCAGATCGGTCATGTCGAGCCCAACAACAACCCATGGGAGATGAAAATAAATATGATGGAGTAGGAGATCCTATTAAAACGTTTCTCTAGGAATCCCTCGTGCGACAAAGGAACAAAATGATGGACAACTTCGTGTATGTCCTTCAACGGTTTCCCACATGAGAAGCATATTCCTCAAGCGGCCATGCAACCCCCTTCAAGGTACATGTAAATTTTGATATTTCTTTATTTGAAGGACTGATATATGTGGATGTTGTAGATAAATGGTTGAATCTGCTCGAAGGATATTTTTCGATCCACAATTTTTCCGATAGGGAAAAGATCACTTTTGCAGGCCTTTCCTCGTGTTAAAGACCGGTGGGATGCTTACTCTGAGCAAAGGGCCATGGAGGAATATGCAATTTATGTGGTGGCCCCTACATGGGATTCCTTCTGGGATGCCACTAAATAATAGTACTATCCTGTTGGAAGCTATGAGGACCAGTACACCAGATGGACCACCCTACGTCAAGAACGAGACCAGACAGTACCAAAATTCACCAATATTTTCCATACCCTACGCACCAAATTGGGTATCAAATATTCTGAGCATCATTTGGTTCTCAAATACTGTGGTTGTTTGCATAGATACATTCAAACATAAATGGAGTTCTTGGACATCGCCTCATTGGGCACGGCTTATATATACGTTGTCAATATTGAGCAGAAATTTAAGCAGAAACAGCAAGAGTTTGGATCTGCAAACCCCTCATAGCTTAAATAGGGCAAAGGAAACCCCAACCCACACAACAAGGGACCAAGTCACGATGGTTTCCCTCAGGAAAATTTGTCCAAGCCGCAACACAAGAAGGACACGGGAAAATGGTGTGAGTACCATGAAAGTCCTTGGCACAACACCGACGAATGTAGCTCCAAGCAGTCCCTCATGATCAAGCTTAAGGCTTCTGAGTCAGAGGTCGATTATGATTTCAAGTCAAATCTTGGAGGGAAGCAGATTATTGATGATGAACCCAGTGCCACGGTAACTACCACCAAAGTCTGACCAAGTGAACCAGAAGAACCAAAGGAAGGGGAACGCCTCTTTCACTCGCATATGTGGGTCAAGGGGGATCCGATTCATTTCATTATCGACAACGGTAGTCAGAAGAACCTGATTTCAGCAGATGTCATCAAGTGGCTAGACCTTCTAACGAAACCACACCCACAACCCTACACCATTGGCGGGCTTCATCAAGGAATAGATCTCTGTGTCAGCCAACAATGTCGTCTACCCTATGGCATCAAGCCTTTCAAAGATGAGGTATTGTTTGATATTGCTCCACTTGAAGTTTGTGATGTTCTTTTAGGACAACCATATTTGTGGAAGCGTCATGTTTTGTATGAGTCTAGACCCCACAGTGTTATTATTACCTTGGGTAGACAATTGTACAGGATCCCAGAGGTGACACCGCCTACTGTTATTTATTTAATCTCTGATAAGCAATGCAGTAAGGTCATTTCACAGACCAGGAAGTTCATATTATTTGTGATCCTTGCTCACAATAAGCATAAGGTCACCACCACATCTATGGTCTCTACACAACACCTCTCTTTGCAGCAACAGCAAGTGGATGGGATCATGGAAGAATACAGAGACATCTTCGCCTCCCCTATAGTGGTACTGACACATTGCCAAGTCAATCATCCAATTGATCTAACCCCCGATGCACCTTTACCTACCAGCCCAGTCTATTGGTGCTCACTAATGGATAATGATGAAATCAGGCGTCATATCCAAGAGCTTCTTCAGAAGGGGCACACCAGACCCATCTCCTCCCCTTCTTGAAGCCCGATTGTACTAGTGCAAAAGAAGGACGGTACTTGGCAACTCTCCATTGATTACAGAGCCTTAAACAAAATCACAGTTAGGAACCGCTACCTCATTCCCAAGATTGATGAACTTCTTGACCAACTCAAGGGGGAAAATTTCTTCAACAAGATTGACCCGAAGTATATATATCACCAGGTCCTCATCGAACCAATAGATATTTGGAAGAAAACCTTCAAGTCTAAAGAAGCTCTCTACGAATGGCTAGTCATGCCCTTTGGCTTAACAAATGCAACAACCAATTTCATGAGGTTGATGGATGATGTATTGAGACCTTTCACCAACTCCTTTGTGGTATTATATTTGGATTACATCCTCATCTTCAGCAGAACGTGGGAGGAGCACATGCGTCATATTCAACAGGTTTTGAGCAATCTGCGGCATGACAAGCTTTATGCCAACTTGGAAAAATTCTTTTTTTGCATGAACAGGGTCCAATACCTGGGCTACATTGTTGATGAGAATGGGGTACATGTTGATCCAGCTAATATCCAAGTCATCCATGACTAGATGGCCCCAACCACACTAACGAAGCTTCAGAGCTTCTTGGGACTAGACAATTTCTACTAACGGTTCGTGTTGGGATTCTCCCATATTGCATGGGCCCTCATCTAGGTAACCAAGGGTGGTGGTACGGCCATGTTCATGTGAGGGAAGGAGAAACAAAGAGAATTCGATGATATGAAACATCGTTTGTGCTCATCTCTCGTACTCTCCTTTCCTAATCTGCAACAACCATTTGAGATTGAGACTGATGCATCTGACTATGTTGTGGGCGCAGTTCTCACTCAGCATGGGAATCCTATGTAATACCATAGTGAGACACTCTCTGATACTGTCCGGAAATACCCCACCTATGACAAGGAAATTTATTCCATTGTACAAGCCTGTCGTCAATGGAAGCATTACATTCTAGGGAAAGAGACGATCATATGCACTGATCACAAGCCTCTACAGTTCATACAGACACGGGGGAAATTGCAAAATGATCGCCATCAGAAGTGGTCCACCTACCTGCAGCAGTTCCATCAACATAAAGTATAAGACAGGTATCTCCAATCATGTCACTGACTGTCTCAGTCATCCTCCTATGGTTGCACTCACCAATGTGCTTCAGTCCTGTGGACATGAAGCATCGGAGTGGCCTCAACTTTATTAGCAAGATTCGAACTTCGTCACCACATATCAGCTCTTGGGTGCATGTGCCACTGTCACTAATTTTCACATTCAGGACGGACTCTTATGCAACCTGGGCCATCTCTGTGTTCCTACAAGCGAGTGTGCAAAGATGATTTTGGAATCCCACTACAGTGGGGTAGCAAGACATTTTGGCATAGAGAAAATTGTGCTTTCTCTTCAGAAACATTTTTGTTGGCCAAAACTTTGTCAGGACGTCAACAAGTATATTTGATCTTGCATTGCCTACTCCATTGCCAAGCCAACCATCAAGAAGCAAGGCTTATACACCCCTCTTCCTATTCCCGCAAAGTCGTGGGAATCCATCTCAATAGATTACATGTCTGGTTTTTCATCCA
Source organism: Picea engelmannii (assembly GCA_009831015.1). Taxonomy (NCBI): domain Eukaryota; kingdom Viridiplantae; phylum Streptophyta; class Pinopsida; order Pinales; family Pinaceae; genus Picea; species Picea engelmannii. The sequence goes on along the minus strand of ML776758.1, from coordinate 583,033 downwards.
CCAAGCACGGAAATGACTGCATGTTTGTGGTCGTTGATCGATTTTTGAAGATGGCCATCCTTACAGCCTGTAAGAAGAATTTCATAGTGGTTGAGACTGCCAAGATCTTCTTCGAACGAGTTTGGGTCCACTTTGGGATACCGCAGACCATCATCTCCGACCACGACAGCAAGTTCCTCAACACCTTTTGGTCGCGTCTTTGGCCTCTGTTGGACACCAAGCTCACAAAATCCATTGTTTTCCACCCCCAAACTGATGGGAAAACTGAGGTCGTCAATCAGATGATTTTTCACATCTTTCGCATGTACAATTCTAAGCATCCTCGTACATGGGATGAGAGTCTCCCATATGTTCAACACAACTACAACCGGGCTCTCCATAGTTCCATCGGTCACAACCCATTTCAGGTGGGTTTGGGATTCCAACCCTTGGGACCCATTGATGTTGCACTTCATATTGCCACCACATAGACAGACTCTTCCCTTGATCAGTCTACAATTGACAAAGACACCAAATTCATTGAGCAGATTCATCACATCCACGAACAGGTCTAGAAGATTTTGCAGAAATTCAATGCTAAGTACAAGAAGCGCTACGATCAACATAGGGTACCACACCAGTTTCAAGTTGGTGACAAATTTTGGTTACATTTGCAAAAGGAGCATCTCATCGAGCCCCATCGGAAGCTTCTCCCACTCCATTATGGGCCTTACACTATCACCAAGGTTGTGGGTAGCAATGATTTTGAGCTCAACACTCCACCCTTCCTTGGTCTGCATCCAGTATTCAATGTGGACCTCCTTAGGCCATATTTTCCACCATTATTGGACACCTCTGAGATCTATGAACAACTGACACCAACAGAGCTCAACCCTGACTGCATGGAACAAGCATCCATCGATCAGATAGTGGACACATAGGTCAAGGGCACTTGCCAGTAGAAGATCCAGCTTTATCGGGTTGTTAAGGCGGAGAAACTCCTACACCAAGGAAAGTGGCTCACGCGGGGCCATATTCAGCAGAAGTTTCCTCCCCTGATGGGGGAACTCAATGCAATGGAGACCATTGCTTCCTAAGGGGGGAGGATTGATCCAGGTGGATATTGGTGGCCACCCACCTATTCCAACTGGCTCCTCGTGTCCATTTTTTTTCATCATGTCTTTATGTATTGCTTTATAATTGTGAGTTCTACACTTTTGGGGTTGTTTGAAGCCTCACACATTCTCCAAGTGGATATGGGCGGCCTCTCACCTAATCCAACTGGTTTATTTTGTACGTTTTCATGTCAGCACATCTTCTTGTACTTTCAGGGTTGTTTTGGGGCCCTAAACATTGTTTTTTGTCTCACCATAGTCAGACTATAGATGGAGTTAGTGTTTGATGGAGAAATGTGTATTTCTCTAAAATACCTTTCCAACGAGCTATCACATGCCTAAAACATAGGTCCTATGCAAAATTTATGACCCTAGGAAGTTGAGGTACCAAATTACACAAACTTACCCATAGGGCCCACATGATTTTTGGCGTTTCACCTTCTAGTGTTATGTTTTTGGATGTCTATGGTTTTAGCATTCATGAGTAATATGAAAAGGGCCTATGGAGCCTCATTGTAATCCATTCCACATAGATGGATGCACGTAGCGACCACATCTCTTCTTAGAGATAGATAGCACCATTCGAGCAAGTTTTAGTTCTGAAGTTTTACAGTTTCAACCTATTTCATTATTTAATAGAAGATATTATTCACTTGATAGTTATGTTATTCTTCCTATCTCTGTGTTTCTTGTATTCATTATGTTAATCAGTGCATTCTGCTCCTAAATATGTATCACCTCATGAAGGTCTGAGCTAATCAATCCCTCATGTGTACATGTCCACTGGGAAAGGTCATGCAGAAACAACAAGTACGCCCTCTAGGGGTTCATAAGTCACAACTATCATAGCATGTAAATCACATATAATAATTAAATTACTCGGACATGTGCATAAAACCCCATTTAACCCCAAACAAATGCTCAAAGACGTTATGCAATTTGACAAGTTGGGTTTGGAGAGGGTCTCAGGGTGTCCTATTGGGATAATCCCCCTTAAGTTTGGGGTGTTTCCCAAGTGGAGTATAGTCCAAATCATGTAAGTGTATGAGGTGGCATGGGATAAATATTTGTGCATTGGGTGCATGTGATAACATGGAAATGTAGAGTCTTACATGTGGGTGCCTTTATGGAGGGAGAGTTGCACCTTTTCATGAATGAAATTGTTTTCTAGACTATTCATTGCCTTTTATTCTTAGATTGATTTATTTTGATATTTTTCTCTCGTGCTTCAAGGAAATAGTTGAGGGCCACTGTATTGGATTGATGACTAGAGATGACAACGTTATCCATAAACATTTCACGTAAATGAAAAGGTCAGCTTGTGATGAGACCCCCTTTCTCTTGGTTATGCCATCAAGAGCCACTACCCTAGTTTGGTGACCAGATAGGTGGTAATGTCATACCGCTACATTCCCATGGTCATAATAGGCCAGCTCATGATGATACCCCTATCCATCAACTAGTACCTTGAGTGTTTATGTTAACTTGTGGGTCCCCTTCTCTTACTGAGAAGATTTTCATTGCTTTCTCATGGATCCCTGGGTAAAGCATCTCAAAGGTTTCAAAATTGAATTTTAACTCTTGCCAGCTAATTTTTCCCTCTGGTCCTTTATCCCCTTCTTCCCATGAGGTAAGGTACAACCCTTCCTAGTGTATCCAATCCCAATGCTCAAACAAGGATGAGGGAAATGGAAGGAATAAATATGGAAAGTGGTAAGTATGGAGGAAATGGACAATGAATTTTCACAAATCCACCCAATAGAAGCCCATCCTAAAGGGAAATCAACTTACTAGTGCACTGTGTCACCCTTCCAGGTATGAATGAGGAAAAGAGCATAATTTCCAAGCAAACATCATGAAATAAACAAGGATTCAATACAACATGTTGATCCGGATTATTTTCGGCACGAAATGAGAGCGGAGATATAATAAAGAAATGCACAGAGATATCACAGATATTCAATAATATAACATAAATGTATCAGAGTTGCAACCATAAACACAAAGATACAGTAATACACGATTTCTATTAATGAAAGAAATGTAATGAGACTGTAAAAATACAGAGTGAAAGACTCGCTAGAATGGTGGCAGCTTATCTCTGAGAAGAGATGTGAGGGCTACTCGCATTCACAAGAAGATGATTACAATGAGGCTCTGAAGGCATTTTTTACAATAAACAAAAATGCCAAAAACCCTAGACATCCAAAAACCTAACCCTAGGAGATGAAACGCCAAAAGTCATGTGGGCCCCGTTTGGGTAAGTTAGTACATCAACTTCCCGAGGTTGTAACTTTTGCATACGATCTTCGTTTTAGGCGTATGATAGCCCGTTGGAAAGGTATTGTCGAGGAGATTAATTTTGGAGGAAATATAGAAGAAAATTGTATATTTCTCCTTGTTTTCCCATAAACATCGTTTAGGGCCTCAAAATGGCCCCAGAAGTTAAAAACTAATAAAAATAGTAAATTACCAAAATTGCCAGAAAAATGTTTTGAGCCAGTTAGAAAAGGTGGGTGGCCACCGATATCCACTTGGATCAATCCTCCCTCCTTAGGAAGAAATGGTCTCCATTGCGTTGAGTGCCCGGGGGAGAGGGAAAACTGTTTTTTGAATCTGCATCTTGATGAGTTTCTTGCCTTGTTGGAGAAGTTGTGTTGTCTAGTTTGTTGAAGGTTGTCATGAACATGTGGCTAGAAGGGTTGGAACTCTTTAACCAATCTGGCTACATGATATGCCTATGTGCAGAAGGAATATTTACACTTTGTTGCAATCTTCTCGACCTGCTTCTATTGGATAGAAGGTGCTTGGGCCAAGGCTGTAGTGTTTGCAATATCCTTTTGTTCACCTTTTGAACAGATTGTGAAGAAGCTTAATTTTGCAGTATGAGATACTACCTTGCAACACTGTTTAGGTGGAACAATAGTTGAAACTACCTCTGGTATTCTTTAGATATGATCCCCTAGAGAAACAATGACACTACGGGATTGAGACTTATAAACAACATGGCGTCTCCACATATATGGATTGCCCAAGAGAAAATCACAGGCATCCAGTGGGGAAACATCACATAATACCTCATCCTTGAAGGGTTGGATGCCGTATGACAATCGACACTGTTGGATGACATGAAGATCTCGTCCTTGGCAAAGCCACCCGATGTTGTATGGATGCGGGTGTGGTGTTGTCAACAATTTCAACTGTTTGATGACCTCTATTGAGATGAGGATCTTTTGGCTTCCGCTATCAACAACAAAATGCAGTGGGGTCCCTTTCACCCACATCTGTGAATGAAAAAGGCACTCCCCCTCTATTGGATCTGTTGTTTCTTTTGGTTGAATTGTTGTAGTCATGACAATAACAGTGGGGTCTGCGTCGATGATCTGTCTTTTACCAGTATTTTCATAATCAAATTCTTAATCAGGGTTCAGCTCCTTGTCTTTGATCTTGGCCACTAATGATTGTTTATGCAACATTCATCGGTGTTGTGCCAGGGTATTTTGTGGAAATCGCACCATTTTTCGATTTCCTTCTTTGTCTTCCCGCTACCCTTCTTTTCTTGTGGATTAGACTGGTTTTCGGAAGACTGTTTGTTAGGGCCATCTTTGTCATACTTTGGTTGTTGCAGATTTGCAGACCCGAACTCCCATTTGTTTTGGTGCTTAAATTTCTACTCAATTTTAATAGCATATCGATATGCAACACCGAGTGATGAGATGTCCAGAAAATCTATTTCAGTTTGGATGTATCTGTGTAGAGCCTCACGGTATTTCAGAACCAAATTTCATTCGGAGTCTTTGATACCCATCTTGGTGCGCAAGGTATGGAATTTATTGGTGAAATATAGAACTGTTTGGCCCCTCTCTTGCCACAGTGTGGTCCATCTCATGTACCGGTCATCATAGTTTCCAACAGGGTAATATTGTTCCTTTACTACATCCACAAAAAAATCCCAAGTGGGCTCGGGCCCATATATTCTAGACTCCTCTGTCAAACTTTGCTCCCAGTAATTTTCCCACCAATGTTTGACATGGGGGAGAGCTTTAAGGAGTGCAAAGGTGATCTTTTCCCTATCAGAAAAATGGTGAGCAGATAAATAACCATCTAACAGATTTAACCATTTGTCTAGGGAATCCGCATCTATCTCACCTTCAAATATGGGAATATCAAAATTAACATGTACCTTTAAAGGAGAGGTTCTTCCAAAGTGGTTATTTGATGAATATGTGTATGTTTCTATCGGCAGGCGTTGAATGATGTGGGAAAAATTCTCCATCATTTCATCTCTCTGTCGCATGAGAGCTTGCTCAAGCAACAGATTTATAAGATTGTTTGTTCCGTCGTTTTTATTTTCTTCCGCCATGGAGGGTTTCTTGGGCGTGCGAGAGCGATCGTATTCAAGAGAGACAAGCTCAAGACCCAACTTTCTATACTTGGACCTTGTCGGGGACATGCACTGAAAAAACGATCAAGAGCAGCCTACTCTGATTCCACTGATCTGGATTATTTTCGGCACGAAATGAGAGCGAAGATATAATAAAGAAATGCAAAAATATATCACAAAATGTATCAGAGATGCAACCATAAACACAGATATACAGTAATACATGATTTCTATTAATGAAAGAAATGTATAGAGACTGTAAAAATACAGAGTGAAAGACTCGCTAGAATGGTGGGAGCTTATCTATGAGAAGAGATGTGACGGCTACTCGCATTCATAAGAAGATGATTACAATGAGCCTCTAAAGGAATTTTTTACAATAAACGAGAATGCCAAAAACCTTAGACATCCAAAAACCTAACCCTAGGAGATGAAGCGCCAAAAGTCATGTGGGCCCCATTTGGGTAAGTTAGTACATCAACTTCTCGGGGTTGTAACTCTTGCATACGATCTTCGTTTTAGGCGTATGATAGCCCGTTGGAAAGGTATCGTCGAGAAGATTAATTTTGGAGGCAATATCAAAGAAACTTCCATATTTCTCCTTTTTTTCCCAGAAACATCATTTAGGGCCTCAAAATGGCCCCGGAAGTTAAAAACTGCTAAAAATAGTAAATTACCAAAATTGCCAGAAAATAGTTTTGAGCAAGTTGGAAAACATGGGTGGCCACCGATATCCACTTGGATCACATGTTCAAGTACTTAAAATATCAGAGTCATAAATACCATGATACCCGGTCTCATTACCGCATGGAGCAAGACTCACTGCTACTTCAAGTTTAGGCTGGTGTGATCAATACTTATGTTGGTAATACGTGGAATGCACTGAATAAAAGAGGGGCCCTATGGGGTTGTGCTTAAGTTTGTTGGATCTTGGTACTCCATGTTTAGGACCTGTGGTCCTCGAGGCGTGATCTCCTTAGTTATGCCTAGGCTAGGGGATAACATCTGGCTCCAACTCGAGGACATGTGTTCACCATAGAGCGCAGGAGAACCTCAGTATCTATGGTGTGACATGTGCCTGCTAAATCTCAACAAAATATATTATTAATCCCTAGGGTGGTGATATCACCCCTCATCCATATATGATAAAATAAAAGAGTCTCTAGTCTAACATATGATTATCAGCATACATATATACATAATGAATCAAGACATTATAAAAAATGAAACAATAACTATGCTAGCATGATATGAAATGTTATGTAAAATGGATGCAAATGCTTACCTATCCTAACTTATCTGTGCTTATCTGTGAAGACAAGTCTCTACCCCATGATGGGGTTTGAGGAGGCGTCCACTAACTGATAATGGATGTTTCCTCCCTTCGATTGTGGACAAGTAATAGGAATCATTGACTGACTTCATTCTAATATTGAAGGATCCAAGACAAAAAAATTTGCATCCCTTATTGTTGTTAGGCTCCCCCATCTTTGTATCCCACTCTAAAACCAAATCTTCGTGCTTGTAGTCCCCTCCTTCGAAATCAACTGCTTCTTGTATTCTGGTGTATTGTGTTGAGAGAGGGGGGTGTGGTTTTGTAGTAAGTACACCTTCTTGGTTTGGCTCAGTCAAAAAATGTTCATCATCCCCCTTCCATTTGACAAAGCCAACTCCTTTCCCTCTAAACCTTATCAAATCCTCAATTTCATCCTCTTTTGTAGAAGAATATTCATCGAAATATTTAGAGAGTTTATTCTACCAAAGCACTATCCCTTATGTATGTTTCGTGCAAATGTAATGTCTCATCATTACCTTGTGTAATGTTGTCCTTATGATTTCTAGGAGGATTTTGGTCACCCTTTCCCTTGGTCCTTTTTATCTCATTAATATTGTCTTCTTCTACCAAGGGAAGAGTGGTCCAGTCTTGAAATAAACAAGGATCTACGGAGTTGTATTTACTATTTCCACGATTATAGCTTTCAATGTGTTCCATCCTCTTTGGCTTGTTATGAAAAGTGATACAATCTTGGTCCCCAATGGGGATAGTTTCATAGGACAAGTCCATCTGCAGACTTTTTCCTAAAGTAGCAGCCCATTCCCTAGATAATATCATTCCCCAAGTGTCAGGTGTATCAACAACGATGACGTCCATTATGATGGGGAAATCAGGGTAGTCAACAAGGTGGAATTCAAGACCTTCCATCAAGTCGTAGACCTTGATTCCCTTTGACTCAAATCTACAAGCATTGGCATAAGGCCCTGTAACTTCCAACCCTAATTGGTTCATAACCTTCAAACTCATCATATTGATAGATGACTCGAATTCAAGTATGCAATTGTGAATACAAAGGTCATCTATTAGCAAGGAAGTGAGAAAGGGTGTTTGTTCATTTTGCTGAAAATGACCAGTTTGTAATTGTGTGGAAGTTTCTTCGAACAATTGTTGGTCATCTGGGATCCGTTTTGTCAAATAAGGGATTTCCAACATTCCATGACTCCTTTTGAACTTTTGTAAGATATAGGTCATAATAGTGCTTAGGTTGGTCCTATCATTGCTAGGTTTTTGGAAAGGTTGGAGTAGAACCCTAGCATACACTTGGGTCTCTCCAAGCTTCACCCTTGAGTCCTCACTTGTTTGGCTCAAGCACTCAATCCTAGGCTTCCTCATGTCTTGATTTTATTGGATTTACTTTGGCATGAACAAGGTAAATATGGAATCTACATAATTAGGTTTCTCATAAGTAGCCTTCGGGTAATCACGTTCAAAATGGGAGTCTTTGCACGATAAAAACTCAAGATCATCTTCTTGCCTAACAACATTTTGTAGATCCAAGGTGTTTGGACAATTTTTTTCTTTTGGAGCATGAGGTTTTATTGTCTGACTATTATTTTGAGGAAGTCTCATAGAAGGAGGCTTTTGGGCTTGTGATAGTTCCCTTCCCAACTCAATGATTTCTTCAGAGGTACCTAGATCCTCAGAGGGTTCATGTTGTTTTGAAAAAATTAAGTCATCTTTCATATTTGAGAACCCATTCTTCCAAGTACCAATCCCTTTAGATGGAATGGCCAACTTAATATCATCGTTTACCTCTAGTATCTTTGGGAAATCATGTTCTTCTTCCTCAACATCTTCCTCATTGAACCATAGGACATCATCTTGGTCTTGAAGAAGATTAACTCGGGGAATGGGATCACACCATTTGATATTTTTTTCAATCTAGCAAGCACCATCTTGTGCCTCCTTAAGGTTTGTCGGGAATCGGTTCTTGAGGAGGGATTGGAAGTTTACTTCAAAATAATTGAGGTAATATCCAAGATTAACACTCTTTAGTTGAAAATCAGAATCAATTCGACCAAGCAAGGTATTAAACCTATCATTAAATTCCCTAACACTTGCATCGTCTTGTTTGCAAATTTTGAGCTATTGTGAGTAAATGGAGGCCATATATTCCATCACAACCCACCTTTGCAAGAAAAATTGTCCTAAATATTCACAGGTTGTGAGTCTCTTTCTTGGGAGGTCAGTGCTCCATTTCCTAGCATCTCCAGTAAGTGATGCAAGGAAAATTTTCATGAATATGTCAAGATGTTCTTTCCCAGACTGATGGAAGTTGTAGATTTCACAAAATTTGTTCCAATGTGTGTTGCGAGAAGCCCTAACATCTCTGGAAAACTTGGGTATCCATGAATTGACATCCTTAGGTAGATCATGTAAGCCCCATTTGATATTATCCAAGTCCAAAGGGTAGAAGAGTTATTCAAGGGCCCATTTACGAGGGGCCATGGGAATAATAGGAACTACAGGATAATAAGGTGTGTACTGACGTCCACTAAGGGTCATCATTAGTGGAGTCGCCATACAATCTCCTTGAGATTATTAAAGGGATGAGGGGATCACCCTCAGTGGATTCGCCAGGTAATCTTTCTGGAATGTGTTAGGATATTTAGACACTTAGGACTTAGTAAGATCTACTTGGTCTATTGTGTCGTTAGGTAAAAGTGTGTTTTCTAGTGTGTTTCTTTAGTATGCATTAGTATGAATTTGTAGTTAGGAAATCTGACGGTCACGATATGTTCCTGACATAGAGTGATTTGACGGTTCATACTCTCCTCGATCTTAACAACCATTGATCTGTGGATTAACACCCGATTGGTCCATGATCTCTATTTAAAGAGCATGGAGGGTCATTTGTCAATGATCGATTGTGAGAAACTCTCTTGTAAAATCTCTTTGTAATCTTTTTCTTTGCATTAATAAACTGCTCCAAGTGGTTGCATTGGCTGGGGCCGTGGATGTTTCCCCGTAGGGGTTTTACCATGTGAAAACATCGGTGTGTTGATCTTTGATCTGGTTATGTGAGTGGTTACTGAAGGTGTTTTTCCTCTGTTGGAATACCTGTGTTGTCGAACATGGTATCAGAGCTTGTTTGAAGACCCGCTCCTGTTGTAGATCGAGATCGTGAAGATGAGTTGCCTCATCTCCATTTTATGGCATTTTCGTACATTTTTGGGCTGAGAGGACTGTTCCATTGCGTCCGGAGCACTCGTTTCATTCAGGAACACTTTTTGTTTCATTCGAAAAGTTTTATGTTTTCCCAAGATACGACTATTACAGTCAGATCCGGAGGTATAAAGCTTGAATACGCATCTTTTTAATTTTTGCAAAGTTTTATTTTGATTTTATTTCGGTTTTGTTTTATTTATTTCCAGGTTTCTACTCTTTTAGATCTATGTATGCTCTTTGCCCCACACCCTGTGCGATCTTGGAAAATCAAAAACAGATAGGAAAAGGTGCATCTTCCGGGTAAGCTAACCGAGATCTAACCCTTCTTGTCATCGAGAAG
>ML776758.1:527652-554587 GCA_009831015.1 Picea engelmannii | reverse complement strand
GTGATTCGGCATTTGTGTTTCAGCATCTGTGATTCAGCATTCCTTGTGCGTGTTGACATCCTTGACTGCTCCATAACCGATTGCCATCAATGACAACCTTGATCATCTGCGTCATCTCTGCTGTAGCCATATTTCCAACAATATATGGATTTGTATAGCACTTAGAACAAGATCTTGTAATTGAAATGCACCAACAACGAGCCTTCAGTGCCACATTCATTGCATGATCTTGTGGAACTATAAAAGTATCGAACCGTGGCCGAATTCATTTAACCGGTTGAGAAGCACACAAAAAAAATTTATAGAAGGATCCTAACACCTAACATATGATTTTACAGGCAGGATATTTTACGTTGTTATATGGTAACAAATTCCTCAAACACCCTGGAAGTTATGGATGCATCCACTAGCTTGGTTTCACCTGGTACACATCAGCAAAGTAGCAACAACAAAGTCAGTGACATTGAAGAGTCAACGACTCTCTTACTATAATGAAAACATGTCAAATTCATTGTAAAGTCTCAAATCATTGCACGAATTAGTGTAGCATACCACCATCCCAGCACACAACAGGTATAATTGCACATCCATTAGAAAGACAAGACATGCTCCAACCACACAAGAGAACAAGAAAAATTAACAGGTCGACATATTTAGCAGATATCATCCAACAATGGGAGTTATGGGTAGCTCATAGGACATTGGACACAAAGACGGTCTCGCACAGGAAACCCAAGGGCAGCATGACATTTCATAGCATCAAAGCATCAAGCAATCTTATCCAGCCAAATCACACAAGTAAAATGGGCACATATAGTAATGACGCCACACTGTGCAAGGGCCATAAGGAGTATGGAAAATAGTTTTCATTACATACACCATTAACAGAACCTAGATCTAAATTGCAACATATCAATATAGGAGCACTGGAGGATGGAGTCGACGCAAAAACAAGAACATCTCACCAATTTATGGTCATCTTCTCATCTATTTATATGACTTTCCAGGTCCATACTATTCGGATCCAATCTCCATTTCTCCACAAATAGAGCTCCCACCGACTATCAATTGAGCAGTTCCACCATGTTGATGTTTGGACAACATCGGGAAGACATTCTCTTAGAATGACAATTAATAATATAATTATTGATTATTAAATATCATATATAATAAGTAAATGATAATAACAAATAGTTATTGATTATTCAAGGGACACATCCTTTCATGGATGGTCACCATATGTTCCCTATATATGGAACACTCATCATTGTAATAATATATTGATCATATCTCATATGAAAAAAAAAACAACACGGTATCATAGCGGGACCGAGATTGACTCCTTCAAAGGAGGGCCCAGGAAAATGAGAGTAGAGTAAAATGTTGGGACTGTTAAATTTATGGGGTTGTTRCAATCTCTGTGTACAACATATTTACTTTTTTACTCCTACCTAAATTATAGAAAAAAATCCATAAATTATGGTGGGCGGTAAATTCTAGTAAAAATGTCTAATTACCTAAATATGAGGAATGTATTGCATATTTACTTCTACCTATATTTATGAAAAGAATATCATGAATTATGGAGGAAAAATTTAACAAATTCAAATGCTATGTGGATAAATTATAACCAAATTAATCTTTGGGTAGTTAGGGTGACTTTTTATAAAAAAATAAAATTTAATTTAATTTTAAATTTAATTTTTCAAAGAGACGTGTATTTTTTGGATCAGTCTAATATTACTATAAAAAGACACTTGAAAGACACAACAATAGACACACATATTGTTTTTGTCTCTCACGCGTGGGATAAGTGATAAAAGGAAGAGACTAAGAAGTTGAAATTTTATGAGTTACTTAGGGATGTTCTAGTGTTTACTAAAATAATATCATATATCATTGGAAGTAATTACCACTTGCAGAAAATTGTGCTTGTTTAATTTAACACTCAAAAATCAACATGGTTAGCCGTATGACATCGAGCATATGATGGATGTGTGTTGGTAGCCATATGACATTGAATATATGATGGATGTGTGTTGGTCATAGTAGAAGACATATTATTTGGAGGGTCATTGTATATAGTTGTGCACAAGATAAATTGATCTCCTCTAAAAGATGCTTTTTGTTGTTCTTGTTTCTTGTTTCGGGAAGGTCACATGTAATAGCTATGAGAAGGAACCATAATGATAGTCACAGGAGGCAGACATGGAGGGAAATACCTTCCAACATGATATCAAGGAGAGACATTTCTAGACATGATTCTCAGAGATAGGAAGTCTCTAGGAGAAATGTACCTCCTAGGACGGGAGGATGCCAGATAGAAAAGACAGTTCCAATGATCATGGATACAAAAAGTCAAGACCGACTGTAGAAAAAATATGGTAGATCCATTAGAGGAGACAAACACATTATGAGACTCAGAGGGAGTAGGTGTAGAAGTCCCAGTATATGATTCGAGCCATGAGATGTTGAGGAAGCAGGCATGGTAACAGTTCCAGTGTATGTAGAGGCACTCCCAGAGAGGGAGGTGGTACTACACCCAGAGGGAGTAGAGATTGAGTTACTTCCATAGAAGGAAGAAGAGCTACCTTCAGTGTCAGAGGGAGCAGAGACAGATGAGGAGTCACCTCTAGCTCCAGAGGGAGTGTTGATTTTTTTCAGCTTCTTGAGACATTGGTTTCATGAGAGAACCTCAATATATCAAGTATGGTCCAAGATGACTTAGCATGATCAACATTTACCTATGTTTCTGTGGGAAAATGCATCCATGACTATAGTGTATGCTTAAAACAGAATTCCTCATAAGACTTTGAGGAACATGACGCCCGAGGAGGCCTTCACCGGAGTGAAGCCTGAGGTTGGACACTTCAGGATATTTGGGTGTCTAGTGTACATTCATGTACCCAAGAAGAAAAGGATCAAGTTAGACCCTTCAAGAAGAAAGACATATCAGATCTACATCCCTGGTCAGAGATAGATTGCGGTGAGTAGAGATGTTACATTTGAGGAGGAGGTATCCTTTAAGAGATCTAGAGGATCTCACTTGGATATTGATCAAATTGATCTCGTTGATCTTGTAGCTCTAGTTGATGTTCCCAGAGATATTGTAGTAGGTCGAAAGAGACCTACATGGGCTCGTCGGACTCTGTAGGAGGTAGAAGGATATGTATCTCCTAGTGGTACCTTCCTAGTGAGAAATATACCTCAGAGATATTCATGCTATGCCACAGCTATGAGCCACATCATTCATTTTGATCCTTCCTTTTTTGAGGAGGAAACTAGTCATGTAGTATGGAGAGATGTCATGATGGAGGAGTATCAATCCAACATGAAGAATGATGTATGGGATATTGTTCTGAGACCTAAGGGGAAGTATGTAGTGACTTCCAAATGGATCTACAAGATCAAACACATAGTTGACGGGAGCATCGAGAGGCACAAAATAAGATTTGTTGCTAGATGATTCTCTGAAGTGGAGGGAATAGATTATGAGGAAACATTTTCTCCTATTGCTCGATAAACTTCTATCTGGATGATTATTTCCCCTACAGTATCCATGGGTTAGAGAATACATCATATGGATGTAAATACATTCTTTCTCAATGGAGATATTGAGGAATAAGTAAACATCGAGTAGCCAGATGGTTTCGTGATACATGAGAAGGAATCTCATGTGTGCAGGTTGAAGAAGGTCGTGTATGGACTCAAGCAGCCACCTTGAGCTTGGTATGTGAGGATTGATGGACACCTGAGAATTTTTGGGCTTCAGCAAAAGTGTTGTCGATCCCAGCCTATTCTACAAGAATGTTAATGGTGAGTGCCTAATTTTGGCCCTCTACGTTGATGATTTATTCCTCACGGGTACAGAGAGCCTTACTGTTGAATGTAAGTATGTGTTGGCCTCTAAGTTTGAGATGAAGGACCTTGGTATGATGCACTATTTCTTGGGACTACAGTTGTGGAAGAGAACTGATGAGATCTTCCTGATTCAGAGGAAGTATACAATTGAGATATTGAAGAAGTTTGGGATGTTGAACTTCAAGCTCGTGGCTACACCAATGGTGATGAATCTGAAGAAACTAAGTGTGTCTTCTTCTTATTTTGACGAAATTGATCTGACTCTGTACAGACAGTTGATTGGATCATTGATGTATCTGGTTAACACCAGACCAAATATTTTCTATGCAGTGAGTCCACTTAGCCAGTTTATGAGTTAGCTAAGATAAACACACTGGATTTATGTGAAGCATGTGTTGAGATACTTGCGAGGCACAGTTTGCATGGTCTGAGATATACTTCCAATATTGATATGATATGGTAGGAATATATTGACTCTGATTTGGCAGGGAGTGCAATGGATAGAAAGAGCACCTTCATGTGTTGCTTCACTTTGTCATCTTCCATGGTTTCCTGGTGTAGCAGAAAACAGAATTATATGGCTTTGAGAATAGCAAAAGAAGATTACATTCCATTAAGTATGTCAGTCTGTGAAGAAGTGTGGCTTCTCAAGATCCTTGCATATTTACCCGAACATGTGTTGGATTCCACTATTATTCATTATGGTAACCAAAGTTGTGTGAAGATCTCATAGAATCCAGTGTTTCATAAAAAATCGAACCACGTTGAGATAAAGTACCATTACATATGAGACATGGTGGAGAGGAAGGAAGTACTTGTGATGTACCTTCCTATAGATGAGCAGATTTTTTATGTTCTTACCAAACTAGGATGAAGTTCAAGTACTTTCATGACAGACTTGGCATGGAAGAGAATTCCTCCCTCCTTGAGAGGGAGTGTTGATGTTTGCATCTTCCTGAGATATTCTCCATATCATACTCCTTTGTGACTGATTTGAGTTGATATGTGATGAAACTTATCCGAGAAGAGATAAGTGGGACACTTATCCGAGAAGGGATAAGTTTGTTTGGGATTATAGCTCAACATCCCTTTTGGAGAGCACATGAGGACATGTCCCATGTGGAGAGCACATGAGGACATGTCAAGGGAGTTGAACTTGATGTCACACGCTATGGGAATTGACCCTAGTGTTTCTAGAGGGAGTATCCTCTAGAAGTCCACATGGGAGTGCCATGTGTGATAGAAATTCTCCATATCGTATGCCTCTTTGAATTGAGTTGAGTTGATGTATGAGGAAACTTATTCGAGAAGGGATAATTGGGACACTTATCCAAGAAGAGATAAGTGCATTTGAACTTATAGCCCAAAGTCCCTTGTGGAGAGCACATGAGGACGTGTCAAGGGAGTTGACCTTGACATCACACACTATGGGGAGTTGACCCTAAGTGTTCCTAGAGGGAGTAGCCTCTAGAACTCCACATAGGAGTGCCATGTGTGACAAAACTTTTATTACTATGGTGGTTGTGTACCACTGGCAAAGATTGTGTGTCTCTAGACAGTAGTTGTGTACTAGTATGGAAATATAACTCCCTAGCTAAGAGGGAGTGTTGATGTTTCATCATCGGGAGGACCTTCTCCTAGATTGGGCTGCAGAACAAGGGAGATATGATACATTTATCATAAAATTGTGCGTGTGGTAAATGGGCCCAAAAGTAGTCCTTCCTTGATCATGACAAGGAATAATATGGACTCGAGGTGCTTGAAGTGCTTTCCACGTGTCAGTTAGCATCTGGTTGACATTCACTCATAGGTGTGTACTTGTGGTGAAATATCCTAGTGTGATCTTTGTCCTAGTCATGGTGATTTGACAAGGAATAATAAAGACTCAAGATGTTATATGCTATTACATGCGGACCCAGAGTGAACCTAATCTTAGAGAGAGTTAATTGGCTCAAAGGGAGAGCTACAGAAGGAGTTTCTCCTCGGTTCAGGTGGGAGAGAGACATCTCCCAAGACTGACAAAAAAGTGTCATGAGTCTAGGGTGAAGTTTGTATACTTCAAAGACAAGCTTGGCATGATGCAGAATGTATCCCTTGTTGAGAGGGAGTGTTGATGTTTGGACAACATCGGGAAGACATTCTCTTAGAATAATAATTAATAATATAATTATTGATTATTAAATATCATATATAATAAGTAAATGATAATAATAAATAGTTATTGATTATTCAAGGGACGCATCCTTTCATTGATGATCACCATATTTTCCCTATATATGGAACACTCATCATTGTAATAATATATCGATCATATCTCATATGAAGAAAAAAGCAACACACCAGCCATCCAATCATCAAGTCCATTTATCCCAATAATTCTAGTTCAACCACAAAGTCCTCGCATCCATGGCTTCGCATATAAAACATGCATTGTATTATAGTCCATAGTTCATGCAGGCCTCCTGCAATCCCACAGCTTCATTTTCGCATCGGTTGACAGTGAGAATGCAAATGTTGGGAAGGGGACCCAACCTATAGTTCATGAGAAAGATCCATAGCCTTGCCAAACAATTTCTTGAGTTGTGCTTTGAATCTCCTACGGTTCGTCAATTCTCTGAGCCAACATATGTTGTGTGTGTCACCATGGATCAACACCTTTGTTGAACCCGACAGGCCCATTCTGTGGAATTCCCCCTCTATCGGTTGTACTTGTACTGATCTCCCTCATTATAAACCAAGTTGAACTAGACATGAGGATGACATTCATCTTTCTTGTTGGAGAGATTACTTGGTCCTAACCGTTTGCAAGTTCCCGAGTAAGTGGGAAAAATTATACCTATAGAAATTAGGCTAGCTAGTGCTTGGATTTCTAGAATGCATGATGAAGTATGTCTACACTTCGTCAGTCCAAAGCAAGCCCAAGTAGAGATATTTCGACAGCGCAGAAAAATGTACACCAAATCCATTTGTCACCTTTGGGACGACTCTAATCATTCGAAAAGTTGTGTCGGGCTGCAACCATATCCCAAACATATGGTTTTCACTTACTCAAGAAATGTGTGGGTATCCAACCTAGTCACATTCAGAACTCTCACAATTCAAGATAGCATTTTTATGACATCGCAACACCACTTGAGTTGAGGACAACCAAGCTAATATCATTCGAAGCATGTTAAGCATTGAATATTAGTATTATAAGTCTATAACAAGGCGCAATTTGTGGAAAAACAAACCATCATGCACTAGATGTCAACATTTCCCTCGCTTTCTCTTATTACTTATTTATACCAGTCGTTGCATCAAGCAATAGGGTTACCAGATATAAACAAATAAGATCATCTTGTTTGCAAATTTTATTATCGTTTGACAGATAAGCATCAAACGATAGGACAACCACATATTAATGAGACAAATCCCATGCCACAAATCAATGCAACCATTATTGAAATAAGCATAGTACATAGCACATTTCTATGAAATGTACTAGTCTACCTCTGTATGTATTATTCATATCAAATGAAAATAATCAAAATTATGTTTCTTTTTACAACCCAATGTGTCTTTTCTCAATTTAATGGAAATCTATTTTAATTCTCTATGTTTTTTACTGCGTTAATGGATTATTATCCAATCAGTACAAGTCCAATAATTTTTCTTCAATACATTGTCCATTCACATCTGACGAAAGGCTAACTAGTCTGTGTAATTCTCAAATCATCTCGGGTGACAACTTGTTCAGTGAACCACTAAACATTCAATATGCATATTCCTTGGAGTTTTGTAGATCAAATCTTGACAAACCCTATATTTTCAACCCACCACGTATGGGATACTTGCGGGTACATTATGCACTTCGGATTATACACACTACTATGCATTATAAATATATATTGTTACATATGTATATAATTTACCCTAAAAAAAGGTGTTCGTTGTGTAATTGTTATGGGCATACCTCCTCTTCAAACATTTTTCTTGAGTTTCTTCTCATGTATTGCTTGTAACTTCTTGCTCTCCTGCAATTTCTCTATTTCATTTTGATGTGAAAGAAGTACACCAAATGCAGTGAACATGCAAATAAACCCTTATGTCAAAATCACATGAAATATACAACATTAACAAATAACAAATGAAAATCAAATCAATATTATATAGATAAAATTAGAATTATGTATCTTTCCAATTCTTGCTCCATGTTTCTATTTTTTTCCTATTTTCTTTTTAAACATTGATGATTATTTTGATTTATTGTACATTGAACTGGAAAAATAACAATGCAAATGGATGTCAGGGAGATTTAAATGCAATGTAAATTGTCAATATTTTATTTTCTATGCAATAAAAATCTTTGCTATACCAGTTGATTGTCATATCCAACACAATTTCTTGATCCAACCTAGAAACGATAACTTTTTAAATATGTAACAAGAATATGAAAGCATGCTTTGGTTCAATAGGAAGGAAATAAATTTTTTGAATAAGTAAAAAAAATATGTAAATATTCCAATATGTGTTTGGATGTCCATGTAATTCAATATGTCAATGTTTACTATGACTTACATGCATTTCATATTGAAAGTTGGAAACAACAGTCCATTGTTTATTTATAGTGATGTTTTTAGCCTTGTATACAACTCTAGAACACAGTTCTTTTACTGCTCTGATGACATTGTATCTTCCATGTTTTAGTTTATTTCATTCAGATGATTCTTAAGCTATGTCTATAGCATTGAGCAACCGGGAAAAAAAATCAAAAAAAACAAATCAATCTCAAAACAACATACCTTATTTTTGTTTCTTTTTAACTTTGATTCTTTTTTAATCTCTATAGTTTATGAAATAGATATTAACCAATTTAACCTACCCCTGTGTTGAGGGGTCCTAAATCCCTTTAACTCAACAGTAGGAACCAAACCCGCCACCGCGGCCCAATTAGACTCTGCGGCGTTTAATGGTGGAATGGTTCTCCAGATCTTGTGATCCGGCCAATTAATCGATGGGATGTATGTAATGATTGACAGGGTGTCTTCTTGTGAAATCTCCTTCTTCAATTTGAACGTTCTCTTTTTTGTATTTTCTATTATAGGTGGGACCAATACAAGATAAATGTTGGTATAAACCAACTAGGTGACAAAAGGGGAAATGCTTAACTACTGAAGAAAGTTGATCTCGGGATAACCCTCATACTCAAGCATGCAGACAATGATTCTTACACCTACAGCAAGCCTAGTACTAATACATTAACCTGTTGGTGTTCCAATTGTTGATTGAGATACAATTCCTAGAAAAAATACATACATGCAATGAACAATGGCGAGAAAAATGGTTTCCTTAGCTCTAATCATTAATCACACATTAGCACAACGATTTACTTTCCATCATTAGAGACAAGAACTATAAAACGTTGAATTAGATAACTTATCAACATATTCAGAGGTTCTTACTCGTTACAACATCCATTCATGAGATAAATTCATAAATAATTATTCCTTAGATCCAGTCACATGTGCTTTTGATGAAAACACAAACTTGTCTCTGGTCCTAAACAGGACTTCTCATTTAAGGTAGCTCTAAAATAGTTCTTTACACATCCAAAAATGAGGGTCTTTGCAAAAACCATCGACCCTTTCTAACAGGTCGATCCTCTTATTTATAACATATTATTGACTAAAAATAACTATCAAAAGTGCAAGCTAAGTAAAACAAAACATCACCACATGGTGCTTTCATCTCTCAGTCTTCTAAGAGTCATCAAATGGTTTCACTTGAGTGGATGACTCTTCTCGTACTCCAACCATTTGACGAAGAGATCCTCGCATGTGTTGGCATACGAGAATCTATGTTGATCCATTGGGTTGAAAGGTCGATGTCTTTCATCACCTGATTGATCTTGGTCCAGCTCTTTTCGCACTCTACCCATTTATATTAGATTTCCTAATGAGGTTCTTAGGCCATTTTCACCTGGTATTAGGCCAATTGCTTTATGCGGTCGATGTTGATATCGCTTAGTACCCGAATGTTGTGCTCTTCGGCATCTCAACCATGTTGAACTGCGTTTATGTAATTGATCCTTTCCACTACTTGGTGTGCTTTCTCATGCCATATTTCCATATCTTTTCATGTCACCAGCGCCATGAGGGTGTCTTCTTGGAAATTCGTTATCCCCGGAGTGAAAAGGTGTCGCTCATTGGTGAATTTACTGTAGGCGTCCTGGAATTTGCTTCTCAAGAACATTATGGCTTGTGTGGAGTCCTGATAATATTTCTCCAAATGGTGTAGATGCTCCAACTCTTTCAGCACAGTGACCATCTCCTCTTCATCCTTCCTCGCTCTATCTAGGGTGGAATATGTGATTTCCATCCCTGCACCGATAAGCTCGGACGTCTTGTCATGCTCCGTGCTTATCAATTTCGCCTCTGTGGTGATGAGGATGGAGCAATCCAGAGTAATCCTCCTCTTCTTGGTGGTTCTTTTCATGATGGATTTCCTCTTTCGGTCATAAGAGATGGCTTGTATATCAATGACCTCATCCACGG
This sequence comes from Picea engelmannii, assembly GCA_009831015.1. NCBI lineage: Eukaryota > Viridiplantae > Streptophyta > Pinopsida > Pinales > Pinaceae > Picea > Picea engelmannii. The sequence goes on along the minus strand of ML776758.1, from coordinate 544,190 downwards.
GTTTGGGGATTTGCTACTCTCCCCGGGTAAGCATGTTTCCCAGGCTCTTGAGGGTGTATACATGTTCAAGACTAGGTTCTTGAACATCTTCCATGTGTTCTGAAAGTATGGCTTCTGGTTGTTTCTCATCGGGAGGTAAAGTACCGTCTGAAATTGAAGCATCAGGGGCAGGCTCGGTACTTAATTTATAATCGGCTGTTGAGATGTCGATTTCATGTTGTGTAACTTCTTCTTCTTGTTAGCCCGACCCTAGATCGTCCTTCGAGCTGTCCACTTGGGTCCCCGTTACATCGAGTAGTTCAGTGTCTAAGACACTTTCGACCTCTTGGTCACTTTGTGGAAGGTTTTGAATTTCAGCGTCGAGAGTTGGGGAAGAGCCTTCTCGAGTTCCTTTTCCTCTGTGATCTGCACAAGAGTCACTAGGGAAATCTCTGAACTCTCCTCATCATCATAGGTCGTTATTAAGTCATGGAGGGGTTTGGTGCACTTTCTCTCCCTGATGTCCTCACTATCTTTGGCTGGGATGAAACGTCCCCTAGTGATCTGGCCTATGGCGTTGAAACTTCATGGTTATCCAACCCGATGATCTCTTATATTTGTATTGGTTTTGGGTCACTTGGACCTACCTGCATTTTGATTGGGTTGTCGGCAGGGACCCTTGTCATTTATACGAGGTTTGGTGCATTCTACAGTTGATAAATTACTCCTTGTGCCTATTCCATTAGGATCAATCCCCTTTCTTATGCCTCTGATGTCATAAACAATCCCATGTTTTTCACCTTTGTTGCCTTTGTCGCTCTGATTTATTCCCTGGCTCTGAGGGCCTCTTGACCTGACTACTCTATTGTTGTCACTTGTTCATCCATCCTCTTGGCCTTGAACCTGGTCATTTTTGGGTTGGCCATTCTTTGCACTACCTCATCCCAGTCTTGGGCGTTCTCTGTGAAGTCTTAATCTTCGAACTTGTCGTGAGCATACGGCCAGCAGGATGACACCTGTGAAGCATGTTGTAGGACCAGGACCTTTGGATCGTGCTTGCAGAATCGGCACATCGGGAATCTGAATTCGAGTTGGCTCAGCCCTTCTTGTTTGGCTTAAGCAGTATCCTTTACCAAGTAGAACCCTACATGGAAACCATAGGGTATGAAATCTCGTTTCTTGTCCTTGACCAGGGTGGCGTTGTAGCCTTGAAATATGGTTTTATAACATATTTCTCCTACCACAATTCGGTCTAGGACATGAGCTGGTAGGATATATAGTGCTTCGGTGGCCTCAAACACTCTGATGTAGGTGGTGCGCTCATCCAAATACCAATGCCCTACCTTGGATATCATCTTCTTGGCTACCACTGATAGCCTTGGGAATTCCTTATTAAAAAGAATAAAATAAATTTGGGAGATGAACTCATCGCAGATGAGGGAGTAATATTTCTTATACTTGTTTTCCCATATCACGTTGAAGTAGATGTGGACCGGGAGCTCTGCAACATGCTAGCTCAGATTCATGGCAGCGAAGACATTTCTAGCGCACATGACATCGAGAAGGTATGAAGCCATGTAAAAAGTGTGTGATTCCCCTTCCTTCAATGCCTGGGCCTTCTGCACACAGATGCTCAGTTGCTTGGAGATTATTTTTCCCCATTTGAAGCTACACCTGGCTATCACAACTGTGTATGCCAAAGGCATCCATGCCTCTGAAAACCTAGAGAAATATTTCTCTCCTTACAATCAGTAGATGAGAGCCATCAAATAGATGTATGGCTCCCTTAGGTTAATTGTCCCATACCATCCAGTGCTCCGGTTGATAAACTTATTTTCCTACCTCCACCATGAGGCCATCACTCGGTTGGTGTTGTGGCGTTCGTGTAATTTCACCACGAATTATTTGTTTAGCCGCTCCTCAGGGTCTCTAAGTTTGTAGTATTTTTGAACTTCTATCGGGAAGAACACTCTGACACACCCACCATTGTCATCATTGATTAAAAATTTATGTGTATCGGTGTGGTCGATGAGGCACTTCAAAACCTCTATGCAGGGAAAAATGGGGGTTCTTCTTGCCACCATATGTAGATACAATCGTCAGATGTTCGGGAACACATGGTAATCAATTGCCCTTATGTCCGGATCACTATGTGGGACATATTCTGAGTATTCCTCTTAGATGATCTTGTTAAAGAGATATCCCCATTGTGGGAGCACCATCTTGGACTCGGTTCTTGCCTCTGTATTGCCAAAGGCTGGAGGTTGGATGAAAACCTTCTTTGTTTTTGTCTTGGCGTCAGGCTTCGACCTAGGGACGTACTCCGATTACCTCGCGGTTCCTCGAGAAGAACCTTCTCCCATATCTTGTTCTTTTAGCTTTGGTGCTCTCAGCGAGCATCTGGTGGTTGGCTTTCTCGGTGGCATTGTTTTTGCAACTTAAACATAATTTCAGAGACTGTGAAAAACTGGATAAACACATACAAATTATAGCTATGTAAAATTTACAGACTCGGATACATACCTCTGAAGCTTATTAAAACCTGGTTATTTTGATAATTATGGAGTCGATACAGCCTTTGAGTTTCTCGTCTTTCTCCTCCGGATTCTCTGGAATTCTCTTACATGCAGAATGATTTCATTCACAACGGATCAAGATATTTTAAACAGGAAAGGTCTTACCATGTCGCACCAGCCATTCAATTCGAGTTATGAGTGAATTTTCAATAAATCTATCACAAAACCTTTAGAACTTAAATTCATCATGGGTTGACGGCGGAAGCACGGGTGGTGATGTGGTATATCGGTGATTTTAAACAGATGTTTTGATTGGCGCACGAGATAGCAACTAATGCAGGATCGGATATTAATTATCTCCTTAAATGCTCAAAATTTGATCGTCTCTAATGCTAAAACATCCCGTTGTACCACTCTTTTAGTGGGTGGATCGGGGATCGGGGTTGTGCTACAAACATTTTCATCAATAACCCCCTGCAAAAAGATATGACACCGATTGATATTTTTGTATATTGTCGATGCGGCTGTTGGGTATGTGTTATATTCTTTGCACGACATATTTCCGCCGGGACGACATATTTCCGTCGGGATGACATATTTCCGGGACGACATATTTCCGGGACGACATATTACCGGGACGACATATTTCCAGGACCACATGATATTAGGTGGTTTTTCGGCACATGGTTTTTTTCCGATGGTTTTCTATTTCCGGTTAAGGAATTAGGGTTTTGGACTAATCCAGGTCATTGGGTTAGGGTTTTGGATGCCACTGGATCCTATATGTATATTGTATTGTAAACAATGTATGAATATAATATATGTTGGTTTTTCCCAGTTTGGGTTTCCTGGTGAAAAATCTCTGTGTAATGTTTGTATTTGCCATTGTATCTTTTCTGGTCTTTTCTGAATATCAGTTTGTAGTAGGTATTGTACAAGGTTAGAATTTACAGCGGCAATGCTAACTAGGAGGTGCGACTCGGACCTAGGGAACCAAGAAGAACTCGGAATAGCACTAGACCGTACGACCCTCTTACCTGGTAAAGATATGTGGCATTGGAGACCGGTGACTTAATTTGATTGTATTAATCGGAATCAGGACTTTCCTTAGGTTATTCGTTCTAAAACAAAACTTAGCTTGCTGATGTCAAGAAGTTTCCAGGATCCGTGATCAGTGATAAACCTATCAAATCATTTTTCGAATCGACTCCCTTGAAAAAGTCTCGATGCCAAAAACGCATCGGGGATAACTTTTATCGTGGTTAGAATGTTTGTTGTGATCCTTCTCAGTTTTCCCCGAATCCGATAAAGCGCGTCGAGCATCAGCTATCTGAGATATCTTTTTGTTCTTCGTTAACACCTGTCCCCCCATCTTTTACCGATATCGAAGGGGAATCAGTTGTCGGTGATATATTTATGCAAAACTTAATGTGAATCAAAACTTCCTTATGTCGATGCTGATGGAGATCGGTGCTCAGCAACTATGGTCTTCCGAGTGTTTCCTTTTTCTTCTTTAAATTCCTTCTGATGTCAAACCTAAGCACGTTGGGTGAGGTGTTTGGATGTCGATTCTTTATTCAGGTGTTGAGGCCCTTTTAAGTTATGGGGTTTCATAAGTTCAAGCAAACCTGAATAGGTGGTGAGAGTCATGAAAAAAAAAAAAACATTTCTCAAAATGAAATCGAATCAGACAGTGCAGAAGACCAAGTGGTACCCAAAAAAGTAAAAATTTGATAAAGGCTTTTTAGGGTGTGTTTAGTGCTCAACACCCTGAAAAATAAAACTAATTAGAAACTACTAATTGTCTTTCACATATATGATGGAAACCAAAATATTTCATTCAACCATTTGATCCAATAATACAATTGAAAAAAAAAAAGCATTGGTTTGCTTAAACATTACACTAATGCCAATGCAAATTTGAATGAAACAAAGTAATTTCACTATGCATGAAGCACTCACTATCAAACAATAATAATGGATTGTTTTGGACCACATAGCAATCAGGATGTCTGATGTCAGGATTAGTAAATTTTCTATGTATTAGACTCAACTATGTCCATGGACCTGGGGCATATAAAAACAAACAAAAACCTTGTTGCATGTGTTTGTTAAATACATAAATTAATATGGCACACTATTGGATAAAAGCAGGACACTAGAGGAATATTTTATGTTGGGTATGTGTTATATTCTTTGCATGAGTAGTAGTGTTTGCATTGCGTCGGGTGCATGGGGGGGTGTAGGGGGGAGAAATCCCCCCGTGTGGAGGTTCGGGGGCAACACCCCCGAGAAAAAAAATTCCCTCAGGAAACGTGTCGCATGTTTGCCTTGTTTTTCATGTCACCTCGATTTTCGTGTCCATTGTTGGGTAATTTTTCGGCACATAGTTTTTGTCGATGATTTTCTATTTTCAGTTAATGAATTAGGGTTGTTGACTAATCCAGGTCATTGGGTTAGGGTTTTGGATGCCATTGTCTCCTATATGTATATTGTATTGTAAACAATGTATCACTATGAATGAATATAGAATATGCTAGTTTTCCTAGTTTGAGTTTCCAAGGGGGAAATCTTTGTGTAATGTTTGTATTTTCCATTATATATCTTATGTTCTTTTACTGAAAATATGTTTGCAGTAAATATTGTACAAGGTTAAAATATACATTTGGTATCATAGCTTTGTTGGCTTCAGGGGGACACCTTTGTGGTCAAGGGTTTGGCTCAGAACTGTTATAAGCCTTGTTACAGTGGGAGATCTGTGGTATTGATTTTTTCAGGTGAAAAGAAATGGCGAGCAATTTGAAAATGGAGATCGAGAAGTTTAATGGGCAAAGTTTTGAACTTTGGAAGCTCAAAATGGAATATTTGTTGGTGGACAGAGATCAGTGGATCGCAGTAGATCCAGGTATTGCACCTACATGAACTTCAACAGATGACTGGAAAAATTTGGATCAGAAGGCAAAGAGCACAGTCTGACTGTGTCGCTTAGATTCAGTATTACTGAATGTGTCAGAGGAAGCTACAACTAAGGATTTATGGGATAAGTTGGGGAAGTTGTATCAGTCTAAGTCCATGGTGAATAAACTATTCTTGAGAAAGAAGTTGTATAACATGAGGATGAGAGATGGAGACTCGGTGGAAGAGCATTTGAACACCTTCAATACTGTGGTAAGTAAGTTAGTATATGTTGAGATTAAAATTTCAGATGAAGATAAATGTATCATTTTACTGTGTTCTTTACCAAACTCATGGGATAGTCTGGTTGTGGCCATAGGTAGTAATGCAACTACCTTGAAGTTTGACGAAGTGGTCTCATACTTGTTGGAGGAGGAGATGAGATGGAAGAATATGGAAGGACAGAGCACAGATGCATTATTTTCAAGAGGACATTCCCGGGAAATAAATAGATCTAAGTTCTCAAGTGGGAGATCTAATTCTAAGGGTATATCAAAATCTCCAGGAAAGTTTGTCAAGGTATGTTGGAGATGTGGAAAAGAAGGGAACTACAAGAAGCAGTGTAGATCCAAAGCTGAGATAAAGAAGGGATCTGAAGAATCTCCTTCTACATAATAAAAGACCTCCAAGGAAGAAGGAAGGGATGTGTACTTGGCTTCTTCAAGCACACATGCAGATCATGAGGCATGGTTGGTTAAATCTAGTGCATACTTTCATATGACTCCCCACAAGGAGTGGTTCTGTGAATATGAAAGGTATGATGGAGGTAATGTTTTCTTAGGTGATGATTCGACAACCAAAATCATAGGACGAGGAAAATTCAAGTTGAGGATCATAGATGGAAGGATTAGAACACTATCTGGTGTTCTGCATATCCCAAGTTTGGCCAGAAATTTGATTTATGTAAGTAAAATGGACAATGCAGGGGTAAAAACAATATTTGAAAGGAAACCTGCAGGATGGTTTGAGGAGCAATGGTGTTGCTGAAGGGAGTTCGGTTTGGAACTATGTATAAGCTAGAAGGAAGCACTATTAGTTATGGGTTTAATAGTTCCATTTTTCCTGATATTGAAATTGAAGAAGAAAGAACTCCTACAGTCTCTGGAGAAAAGGTTATGTTGTGGCATCAAAGACTCGGGCATATTGGAGAGAAGGGTCTTCGACTACTACACGGTAAAGGTATGGTTGAAGGTATGTCTAACTACTCTATGGATTTTGATTTCTATGAACATTGTCTATATGGGAAGCAAAATCAGATAAGATTCCCCACTGGTACAACGAGGGTAGAAGGAATTTTACAGCTAGTTCATAGTGGTTTTTTTGGACCTGTGTCGGTCCCATCATTGGGAAAATTTGTGTACTATGTCTCATTTATAGATGACTTCTCGAGGAATACTTGGATATATTTCCTCAGCAATAAATTTCAAGTCTTTGACAGGTGTAAAGAGTTTAAGGCTCTTGTTGAGAATCAAACAGGGAAAATAATTAAGGTGTTGAGGAAAGACAATGGTGGAGAGTTCTTCGAGAATGAATTTGAATAATTTTGTAATAAGTGCGGTATAGAAAGGAAAAAGACTACTCCATATACACCTCAGCATAATGTAGTTGCAGAAAGGATGAACAAGATGTTGATGGAAAAATAAAGGTGCATGCTCAGTGGTGTTGGGTTAGGGAAAGAATTTTGGGCAGAGGTGGTGGGTACTGCATGTTACCTGGTCAACAGATCACCCTCATCAACATTGGATGACAAGACTCCACAAGAGGTATGGACTGGTAAGAAACCTTCTCTCACACATCTCAAGGTATTTGTTTGTGATGCATGTGTTCATGTTCCAAAGGAAAACAGGAGTAAGCTAGATAAGAAGGTTGAAAAGTGTATCTTTATTGGATATAAAGATGGTCTCAAAGGTTATAAGTTTGTAACCCAGAAACTAAGAAGGTAGTGTATAGCCAAGATTTGGTATTTAGAGAAATGAAGGATGTTGTTAAACAGGAAATCCTACCAAGTAAGGAATAACTAGAGAAAATAGAGTTTGATTTAAAGGATGATGAATCAAACTCTATACAAGAATAGGAATCAGAAGAAGAAGATCCTCATACTCTAGTATTGAGGAGATCAGTTCGATAAACAAGGCTACCAGAAAGGTATACTCCATCTGATTTATGTTCAATTTTTTCTTTGTCTATTACTTATGATGATCCTAGAACTGTCAGAGAGGCAGTGGATTCAGAGGATGGAAATCTCTAGAAAAAGGCCATGGACGAAGAAATGGAAGCCTTGGATGAGAATGAGGCTTGGGATCTAGTGGATTTGCCGACTGGAATAAATCCCATTGGCAGCAAATGGGTATTTAAAAAGAAGTCGAATGCATAAGGAAAAGTGGAGAAATACAAAGCTCAGTTAGTAGCAAAGGAAGTGCTACCAAGTAAGGAAGAACTAGAGAAAATAGAGTTTCATTTAAAGGATGATGAATCAAACTCTACAGAAGAACAAGAATCAGAAGAAGAAGAAGATCATCATAATCCAGTATTGAGGAGATCGGTTTGATAAACAAGTCTACTGGAAAGGTATACTCCATTTGATTTATGTTCAAATTTTTCTTTGTTTATTACTGATGATGATCCTAGAACTGTCAGGGAGGCAGTCGATTCAAAGGATGGAAATCTCTGGAAAAAGGCCATGGACGAAGAAATGGCAGCCTTGGATAAGAATGAGGCTTGGGATCTAGTGGAGTTTCCGACTGGAAGAAATCCCATTGGCAGCAAATGGGTATTTAAAAAGAAGTTGAATGCATAAGGCAAAGTGGAGAAATACAAAGATCGGTTAGTAGCAAAGGGTTATTCCCAGGTTGAGGGAATTGATTTCGGTGATATTTTTTCTTCTGTTGCCAAGTTAACCTCTATAAGAATTTTTTATCTGTTGTTGCTGCATTTGATTTTGAAGTAGAACAGATGGATGTGAAGACAACATTCCTACATGGGGATCTAGAAGAAGAAATCCGTATGAAGCAGCCAGAAGGATTTGTTGTGAAAGGAAAGAAGGAGTTGGTATGCAAGATGAAAAAGTCCATGTATGGTTTAAAAAAATAACCAAGGAAGTGGTATCAAAAAATTGATACTTATATGCTGGGACTTGGCTTCACAAGAGGCAAAGAGGATCATTGTGTGTATTTTAAATTAATTGGTGATCATTTGATTTATTTGGTCTTGTATGTGGATGACATGTTTTTTATAGGAAACAACAAGGAGATTATCCGGAATGTGAAAACTGAGTTGTCCTCTAAATTTGACATGAAGGATCTTGGTGCTTCAAATTTCATTTTGGGCATGGAAATTAAAACAGATCGGAAAAAGAGGAAACTCTAGTTAAATCAGAGAAAATATGTCGAGACAATATTGCAGAGGTTTAATATGCAGGAATGTAAACTGATCAAGGTTCATATTCATGTTGGTGTAAAGTTATATGCGGATCAGTGTCCCAAGACACAGGAAGAGGAGGAGGACATGTCTCGTGTTCCATATGCGAATGCAATTGGCAGTTTGATGTATGCAATGGTATGTACTAGACTGGAAATTGCACATGCAGTGGGAGTTTTGAGCAGGTATATGTCAAAACCAGGGAAGGAGCATTGGACAGCTGTAAAAAGGGTTTTCAGGTACTTGTGTGGAACTGCTAGCTATGGATTGTGCCACCAAGGAAGATCGGGATTGGACAGAGTGTTGGATATACATGGCTTTGTAGATGCAGACTGGCCAGAGATCTGGATCGTAGTAGATCTACAAGTGGGTATGTGTTTAACCTATTTGGAGGAGAAATAAGTTGGATGAGAAAAAGACAGGTTGTAGTGGCACTTTCAACTACAGAAGTTGAATGCATGGCAGACACTCATGCAAGTAAGGAAGCAGTATGGTTACAAAGATTGTGTTTAGGTATTGGGTTGGTACAGCAAGATATACGGATATATTGTGACAGTCATAGTGCAATTTTTCTGGCGAAGAAACCGGCTTATCATTCAAACACAAAGCATATTGATATTCAATATCACTTTGTGAGAGACATGGTTGAAGAAAAGAAAGTATTGTTGATGAAGGTGGACACTTTGATGAATGTTGTAGATTCATTATCAAAATTTGTGAGCACTGAGAAATTCTCTTGGTGTAGAGGATCCATGGGCATTGCTACCCTAGATTGTTGACTATGTAACCCTGTAACCCCCTGTATGCAAAGAAAACAACAAGTGGAAGAATGATGGGTATGTGTTATATTCTTTGCTAGGCGTGCAGGGGGGTTTGAGGGGGGGCCGCTAGGCCCCTCCTTGGGGGGTACAGGGGGGGGAATCCCCCCGCGTGGGGCTTTGGGTGCAGCACCCCCGAGAAAAAAAAAATCCTCAAGAAACATGTCACATTTTTTCCTCATTTTTTGTGTCGCCTCGATTTTCATGTCCATTGTTGGGCGGTTTTTCAGCACATAGTTTTTGTCGATGGTTTTCTATTTTCGGTTAAGGAATTAGGGTTGTTGACTAATCCAAGTCATTGGGTTAGGGTTTTGGATGCCCATGGATCCTATATGTATATTGTATTGTAAACAATGTATCACTATGAATGAATATATAATATGTTGGTTTTCCCGGTTTGGGTTTCTAGGGGAAAAATGTCTATGTAATGTTTGTATTTGTCATTGTATCTTTTATGTTATTTTACTGAAAATTGGTTTGTAGTAAATATTGTACAAGGTTAAAATCTACACTTTCATCATCTCCAACTATTGTTGTCATAATGCACAAGTGGGGAAGGTTACGTGGTATGAATACTCCGCACATGTGTTGAAAATAGACCAATAATTGACTATGCATGAGACATACCTGTGCGAATAATGGAGATATGGCCATAGAAAAAGTTTACGTACAACTTAAAAAATTGCCAAGTAAAAATGATTTTGACTAGGAAATTGTCCAAAGATAAATTGATCACGGAGTGGATATTAGGCCAAGGAGAAGAGAACAATGCGAATTTGCTAGATTTTGTTTTCCACATATATCAACTACCTTTTGAATAGGGGTAATCATAAACAAAAACCATCGATTAATTGACATATATGCAACACATTTTCTTTGTATTGATTCTAGATCACTTCCCTTTCCTTGTAAATTGTAGCAAACTAATGTGTCATAAATCAATGAGTTATGTTGTAATAATGACGCTTGTCACAATCCCTCATGTGTAACTATTGGAAGTGAGGGGATGCATAAGTGCAATAGTTTGGGAAGAGGATTTGTATCATTTATATGCACAAGGTTTGAAAATAGACCAAGTACTAGCTATGTGGGGCATACACCTATGTGGAAGTGTTGATGACATAGTTATGTCAATTGTGCAAGTGTCGAGGCACCCAAGTGCGCCAATGCCAGACCATAAGTGACATGAATTCTTAGCGCAAGGGTTGAAGTGTGGATTCCATGTACAAGGAATGAAAATAGAGTAAGCATTTTCTTTGTGGATCATATGCCACTGAAGAGCATTTGAATATTGCAACAGCAAAAGCTTCTACACAACCTAGAAAACAAAACACTAAGTATAAAGGTGTTTCACTACAAAATTTATGAAACATAAATAAATCAAACAGCTCGAATTGTTTCAAGGCCAAGTGCATGATGCATATTTAATGAAATATATTTTCCATACACATGAATAACCTTCATAGCATAGGTCACCATAAATAGAAACCACTACTTTGTCCATATACAAGCACGACATCTACTTTGCATCAGGTCTAAATCCATGAAGTTTCCTCCTAAATCTGAGCACACCAATGCACCATAAATGAATCGACCATCCTCAAAATTACTTATCTTGTTACAACTCATGTCGTGGAACTATTCTAAACATGGACCAGCAGAAACACATCGCCCCAGGAGCATCAGTGGCATCAATCCTCTGCAGAACGCCTGAAAAATGACCAAGTGTTTCCTATGCATGTGACATACATGTCTGCAGTGCAGACGCACAAAACAAATAGCTATGTTGACAGCAGAAATATGGTCATAGCAAAAGCCTCCACACAACCTGGAAAAAAGATAAAGTAAAAAAGGCATTTGACCAGGAAATTTCTGAAATATAAATATAGCACCGAGCACAAATTGTTTTAAGCCCCAATGGATGACGTGTGTTTACTAAAATGTCCTTTCCCCAAATGAATTACATTTAGAATATGCATATCTATAAATAGAATGCATGACCCAACCCATAGAAAAGTGTGACATTTACTTGGAAATTATTCTAAATCGTTGCCCTCTCCTTCTAAATCCACTATATTTACATATAAAGGAATTTAACTACAAAATTTACAAAACATAAAGAAATCATATAGCTCGAATTGTTTCAAGGTCAAATGCATAACACATATTTACTGGAAAAAAAATTCCAAACACATGAATAACCTCTGGAACATAGGTCACCATAAATAGAAACTATTATGTAGTCCACAGAAAAGTAGGACATCTAGTTTTCATTAGTTATAAATCCATGTTGCTTCCTCCTAAATCTGAGCAAATAAATGCACCATAAATGACCTATCCACCCTCCAAATTACCTAGTTTGTTGCAACTCATGGTGTAGAACTATTCGGAATGCAGACCTATGGAAGCACAACACCTCGTGAGGACTAGTGACATCCATGCTCCACACAATGCTCGAAAATAGACTAAGTGTTTCCTATGCCCGCAACATACCTATGCATAGTGCAGAGGCGCGAAATAAATAGCTATGTTGACTACAGAAATATGGGCATAGAAAAAGCCTCTGCACAACCTGAAAAAAGATAAAGTAAAAAAGGTGTTTGACAAGGATATTTTTGAAAGATAAATATAGCACTGAGCACAAATTGTTTTAAGCCCCAGTGGATGATGTGTGTTTAACAAAATGTCCTTTCCCTAGACAAATTACGTTCAAAATACGCATAATTAAATAGAAAGTACCACCCAATCCATAGAAAAGCATGACATTTACTTGGGAGTAGTTCTAAATCACTTCCCTGTCCTTGTAAATATGACAAAATCAACGTTTGAAAAATTACTAGGATATTGTCCAAATTACATACCCTATCACAATTCATTGTGCGGAGGTGCAGAACTACACGATGATAACTGACATGAATTCTCCGCACAAGCATTGAAAATACATTATGTCGGTTGTGCTAACGATATTCTTCTACCAAGTGTGGAGGTGTGCAAGACATATTTGCATCAAGTGCGGCCAGATGTTCATAGAAAAAGCATCTGGACAACCTGAAAAATGCCCTTGTCTTTCTTAATTATAGCGTCTTATACCATAATCAAACGCTTAAAAAAAAAAAAGATGGAATGGACTATGTAATGCACCAACTAATCAATCCCGAACACCATATGAAAAATGAATCCAATCTAAAAACAACATTGCTTTACATTACATGGTAAATAATGCACTTCTCTCTAACTTTATACCCACACTATCTCTATAGCATCAAGCAAATTCAAAATAAAAAGAATAATGCAAGCTCACAACAACACACATTTTTTGTTTCTACTTGACTCTGATTCTTTCTGACCTATGCAATGTTTGAAATAGCCCTCGACTGACTTAACTTAATTATCAGAAGGAAAAATTAGAATAAGTGTCTAATATACTTTGGCATAGAGCATACAATGTAGAGGATTTCTTACCCTCTGACATAGATTTCTAGAACCCCAAAATTAGAACCCCTACAAGTCATGAATCACGGCACTTGTAAATTTAGAACAACTTAGTCTTTCTGAACCATAACAGATGACATGGTAGATAAACACATTAAGAAAGAAAAAAACAAAGTGAACAGTACAACCTCAAAACAAGACACCTTCTCTCCCTGTTCACCTTTAATTGTTTTCGGCCTACGTAATTTTTGTAACAACCTCTGTCTAACTTGAATTGCTTTAGAAAAAACTAAATAATAATCAGCTCCCAATTCTATTCCGCATATAGAACACACACAAAAATATTCCACTCCACCATTCCATCCAAAAACACAACAGAAGTAACTACACTATGCATAAAGCACATTGTATCAAACAACAACCAGATAAACTACTTGCACTTGTCTAAAATACATAAATTTATGGAATCCAACTGGTTAAAAGCAAAATACTAGATGCACGAGATTTCTTACCCACTCACATAGATTTGCAGAAGCCCAAAAACCATATGTCTTGCAAGTCATCAATCGCAGCACATGTAACTTGAGAAGAACCTCACCTTCCTAATTTATACAAACTATATCATGATTAAACACAAAATTATTCAACAATTACTTAGAACAAAAGAATTCAATTAAAATTCCTTGTAATCTGTTTGCATAAAATCATGCCATACAATGCAAAAAAATCTCTTCAAAATTTATGAATCATACCTAATTTAATGAAAAATTGAAAGACAATAATATATATATATATAGTAAATATATATGCATATTGTCTTACCCACAGCTTTAAATGTCATCAATTACCAACTGACATGGTAGCAAGATTCGGAAATCGTGATGGTCTCGCAACTTTGAGACTCGTACATGCACCCATTCCAACCATTTGCTAAACGTGCATAACTAAATTTCCTATTAAATTCTCGTTGTCACTCTGGCAATAAGATTTTGTTTTGAATGACCAATCAGAAGACAGGAAAAAAAATTAAATCACTCCCAACAAAGTTAAACTTTGGAAAACAACACCAATTTTTTGGTCAACGCAAAAACAAAATCACAGTCAACGCAAAAATGATCGCTATAGTCCCGGGCCTTTGACAGGGACTAATACACTTATCCAAACCTTTATTTTTGTTCTGTAGCGTAGAGCTACAAAAAGTATTTGGATAAAAAATAAAACCATATAATCAAATGCACAAAAAATTAAGGATCGAGTTCATTGTTTCATAATCATTCTAGTTAACATTTTGTATTATGCATCTATTTACAAGAAAAATTGGTGTCAATAATGGACGTTTTGAAACCATCGACACAATTTATTTTCATAAATTTCTATGGAAATAATGAAACTTTTGTTAAATGATAAAGTGAGGATATGTAAAAAGAGAAAGAAAAAAAAGAAATATGAAAAAATAAAAATAATGAAAAAAGTGTGTTTATTTGTTTTAGGTTATGCCATTGCAAAATTGGGTAGATGTTTTTTTTTTTTTTTTTTTTTAATAATCTTTGGGGGGGTTCAGGTGGCATATTTTAAATTAGAATTGATAGAGGTTTTTTCGTGGGAAATATTTCTAATATCTAAACAGGTGAACACACTAATCATGAGCACATATAATGTGAAACATTAAATGTAAGGATAGAGTATGGAATCTAATTTTGTGTAACGTATCAACTTTACTAACACATTACTTTCAAAGCGATGTTCTAGCACAGTGTTATAACTACCACCCCCAAGTAGGGTCAAGAGTCTCATTTATCATTACACATGCACAAAGGACGGGGTTTAGGCATGTTTCATCCAACTTTGGTTGAGAGACCTCCCTTGCAATAGAACATGATTCGTAAGGATATAGTATGGAGCCTTATCATGATACATCAAATGAACTCAGAAAATGCATCACCTTCAAAGTAACATGTCATAAAAACCTTATAACTACCACCACCAAGTGAAACCAAAATGCTTCTTTTACCAATCCATACACACAACAAATAGGGCATATGTTGGACACACCTACCACACTTAGAGGTGGGGGTGAATGAGTGTGGGGATCTTTTTCCCAAAACATCCCTCTTACACAAAAAAATCCTTAGTTAACATTCAACATTTGCTCATTACTCGTTGTTTTCATTTATAATCAGTTAGATGTGAATACATATTAGCAACATATATCAGCAACATATCATCAACAAATCATCTCCACAAGGAATACAAAGAACACAAGATGTATGTACAATTTTTCTTTTTATTATGGACTTCAATCCGGGGGTTTTTCAGCAACAACTGAATAGAGTACAACTCTAAAAGAGCACCAGCTCTATATGAAAGACTCAGCTTACATTCTCAGCACCAACTGAGATGAGGCAACAATCCTGAACAAATATCAATCTGTCAACATAAACAAGTGCATCAACCATGCACCAACCTATGCCAAACAACCTGTAATCAACCTGTACCATAAACAAGTGCATCCAACCATGTACCAAGTATATACCAATCATGTGTCAACTACTCATCAACAATGACTCATCGATATGTACCAAAATCATCAACTATACACCTCGTGTATGTGCTAACTCATCAACTGCTTGTCTCAACCATGACTAGTTTTAGATTAGTCAACAACCCCAAATTGAAATAATCATAACATTATACATGTAATGAATAAAGATATGAAACTGATACACAATGTTCTTCAGTGTTTTTTATGCAATTCCTCCAGGTGGCACTACTTGGAACCTCTCAGAAAAGGATTTATAGCAAAAATGGCATACCTTGCTTAATTTTGTCTTATTCTAGAGAGAGACCTTGTAGAGCGTGTCCCACAGAAAATATTCATTGAATTGATCTGAAAATGTTACACAACATACTAGAGACTGTACCCTAACCACCACATTTGGTTTCACTGAATTTGAATCTGTTATGAAGAATTTATAACATTTTTACCTGAAACACTTGTTTTTGACTAGTTTCAAGACTAGCCACAAACCCTATATTCCACGGAGTGTAACTCCCAAAATATAACGACCCACAAGATTAATTTGTTACCACAGATACTTGGGTATGTTTTCTCAATGGCATAGAAATTTCACGGTCTGAATCATTATATAAAAAAAGTTATAGCGAAAATGGTGAGGTGGCCTGTAAATAACATACCTTAGAAAGCATCATCAAAAGAATTTATCCTCCCTTCAATTCCGGCCCTCTTTTCTTCATGTTCCTTATGAAATTCGGCTTGGATATCCTTGGTTACCTCAGTCACCTATATATCTTCAATATTCTCAAGTGTTCCACACCAAAAATGCTCAAGAAGCTCTCCATCAATACTCCAAAAGATATTCTCACAAGAAGCTCTCCATTGATCCACAAAAAGGATGATCTA
>ML776758.1:460247-480091 GCA_009831015.1 Picea engelmannii | reverse complement strand
GTTTAATTGAGCCAAGTGCCAAAATTTATTTAACACTTTAAATACGTATAATATTAAACCAATTTTGTTTTCCAGGCATATTGTTTATATATTATATATAGATTTGTGTATATACTAAAATCAAAATGTATACTTGGCTTGCAAGTTAGGTGGAGGTGGCGTTGGAACTTGGAGGGTACAGTTCCATTTCTAAGTTGGGTAAGCGGGTAGGTAGGCCCCTAAGGCTCCAGTGCTTCAAACTGGAGCTCTGATACCATGTGTAGAGACTGTAAAATACAAAATTACATACAATTTAACATATAATTCCTTTCAATTTACATAAATAATTCAATCACCAGCATATAAGCAAAATATTCAGCAGAGATTAAAATCTATCTACAGCATGAAATAACTCAGCCATTCATAATTAAAAATACCTGCTTCTGATGCTAAATCCCGCTGCTTGGGTTGGTCCAATGCTGAAGTTGAAACTGTGTCAAACACTGCCCAAAACCGTGTTTCCTCCCTGCCAGCTAGGAGCAACCTGTCCGGCTCCCTAGCTCCAGGATACCGTAAAGATATCCTGGTTCCCGTGCCCAAAACCCCCAGCAAACCAGTGCCCCCTGCTTCTGGTTCACCAAAAATCCATAAAACAAACTCCCCACACCAGAAAAATAAGCACCTCAGACATACAGTCTTCCCCCCTTCCAATAATTCTTCCTCCCCCAAAAATAATCATCCCCCTCCCCGTAAGACTCCTCCTGTCATATGCCCCTTCACCGACTCTCTTCCCGCTCATTAATATCTTATCCCCTTCATTATTATCTTATCCCTATATTTAATGTCTTATCCCCTTTTTAATATCTTATCCTTATATTTAATATCTTATCCCCTCCTGCATACGTAAATCATTTAATTAAACAAATTAAAATTATTAACCCTCTTAAATTTATTACCCATGTCATTGAATGTGATAGGTAATTAATTAATTAATTAATCAAAAGTTATAACAATTCATTAATTAATAAATATTTAATTAATATTATTATGCCAATCTTTGTTTCATTAAAACCATGTTAGGACAATTAATTACCTAATTAATTTTACTTAATAATCCCTAAGCATATATTTAACTAGGGTTGTTACATCAGAAGCTTTAGTCAAAGCTAAACGCTCAGGGAATGGTGGTTTTGTTGTTTCGGCAACAGTGTTTGAGGACGGTTGTACCTCTCTAGGTAAATCGTGCTTTTTTATTTCTTCTTTATCAGAATCAGAAGAGGTAACATCATCAATGATAGGTTCTACTATTTTCCCAGATCGTAAATGAATATCATTGCATTGTGCAGGGAAAAGAGAAAGTATAGGTTGGTTTTGAATATCAATGCACTGCACAGCCTTATTATTGGGGTTAGGGTTAGGTTGTACAGGTAGTTGGGGCCTCATCATTTGATTATTCGATGGAGTACTTGATGGTAAAGAGAGTGATTGTTGAACTTGTGATTGAAATTGAGGAAATTAATTTGGGAACGAGGGTTGTTGACCTCTCCAATTTGGATTACATTAGTTAAGGTAAGGTTGTTGTAGTGAAGGCCAAGGTGTCCATATTGTTGGGTCTACAAAGGGAGGGTTTGTTTGTTGCATGGGTGGGAAATTCATTTGATTGAAGGGAGAGTAATTTGCTTGACTAAAAGAAGGATAATTATTCCAACGATTAGAAGATGTAAATGGCATATTAGGATTCATACCTTGTCCCCGTGGTTGCCATTGCCTTCTCTCTGTCAACAGATAGACAGCTTCAGCTTCTTCGTCGGTTGGTTGTAATGTTGCTTTAATTCATGGTAAAGAAGGGCATTGTTGAGTTTCATGATCCTTATCACAAATGGTGCAAATTGGCTTTTTATCCAATGGGCATTCCCTTCGTGGGTGCTTATCTCTTCATTTGGAACAAAAGATGGACAGAGTTGCTTCTGCTTCGTCTTGTTTCTTTTGAATCTGCAAGGTGTCAATTTGTGAAGAAAAAGAGCTTAACATTTCAATTTTAAATTCCTCAAGTAGATTATCTATTTCGGCTCTTGTTGCTCCTCCACTAGCTGATTTTTGAACTCTTGAAAATGTGGTATCCCTATTGTTTGATCTATTCCTTGCATCTCCTCTTGAACATCTTTTACAGAGGTTAACAATTTCATCATATGATTCTTTAGATGTGTCCCATTTTCCCAGCATATTCAGCATATCTAAACAGTCATCCCTTAATCCTTTTAATAATATTGTTTTAAGAATATCCTTACTTACATCGGGGTGACTGGATCTTTGTAGATTATATGTATCCTTTCCACAAAGTCATCCAGATTTTCATCCTCTTTCTGTATCATCTTGAATAATTCCTCTCTTTTTTCTCTTATACGGCAATAGTCTTGATATTTGTGCAGAAATTTATGTTTCATCTGATCTCATGTTGTGATTACATGACCTCCAAGACTCATGAACCATCTTAATGCATTTCCCTTTAATGTTGTTGGGAATAGATTTAATTTTTTATCATTGGAAATGTAATCATAGCTTCTGCATAATATGTCAAACTCGAAAATGAATTCATTAGGATCTTCAGAAGATAAACCATGAAAGTTAGGTAAAGCTGAAAGTGGAATATTCTTCATGGGAGCTACTCCTCTAGGAAGATCACCAATAGGAAATCCTAAGGTAGAAAAAGAGTTTTCATCGTTTACCTCTGCTTCAAGACCTACTTGTTCTTCATGGTGTAGTTCTTCATTATATCCATCCATGGTTTCTTTTGTTTGTTCCCCTACTGCACTTGCTCAATCCTCAATGTCATTTGTTGGTTTTTCAACTGTCTTTGTTTCAAAGTTCGCTTGAAAGGAAGGTTGAGGCTTTGGTTTTCGAGAGCTTGGTCGTTGAGGAACAACAAATTCAGATTTTGATATAATCTGGTCGATGAAAGTCTTTCTCCCTCCTCTTCCTCTGCCCCTGCCACCTGTAGGGTCAGTTTCCTTGGGGGGTTCGCGTCCTCTCATGCAATCTGTACATCTGAAAGAAAAACGTAAATGCTTTTGAAATCTATAATTGCCTTCCCCGGCAACGGCGCCAAAATGTTGGTCACTATAATTGCTTATTAATTAAACAATCAAGTGTTACATAAATTGTCAACCCAGGGAAGTCTGTTTAATTCAAAGGCAATCACACACTGTATAGGCTCAATCTCAAAAGAAATCTATCTATTGCAGAATTTAAGATTCAAAGGAAAATAATTATCAAAAGAATCTTGGATTACATTAAGAAATAGAAACCTAGGGAAAAGGAACCTTTCAGCACACTGCAAAGAAGACTAACTATTCAGAGAACAGGACCCTATTCCCCAAAGCAGGAATCTTCAGCACCTGTCTCTGATTATCACACTTTCATAAACTCATTCTACAAACAGAATTACCAATTAAAATGATTAACAAGTACTAAAGGCTAACTATTATGTAACATAGAACAGGACCCTATTCCCCAAAGCAGGAATCTTCAGCACCTGTCTCTGATTATCACACTTTCATAAACTCATTCTGCAAACAGAATTACCAATCAAAATGATTAACAATTACCTAGGAATGAATTGTATGAAAACAATGTAACAATCAGTGGAAATAGAGTTTCAGCAAAACAGAGTTTAACAAGGTATGAATAAAAACAATACTAACACACTACAGAACTAATGGGTGAATCTTGTGAAGAAGGTGGGCCCTTTCCTTCTCACAAGATTCCCCAGAAATGAAAGGAACTAAGAAGAAATGTTCAGAGTGATCTTTTATTCATCTGTCAAATGTGTCAAGTTACAATATCCAAAGTGAACACGCTCCTTCTCTGTAATTCCTCTCTAGCTAAGCCTTTTGTAATCCCCTCTAATGTTGATTTCTCCCCTATTTAAAGAGGAGAATCCTCTTGATACAATTAAGCATAAAATTACATGTGTTCATACAAATCCTATTCTTAGTCTGATCTAATCTTCTATGCTGGAATAGGATATTCTGATCTCCTGTAGCAAAATGTTGTTACATTCATTGGAATGGTGTTGGCTTGAGGTACAGTTGTTGCGGCCGGTGTAACAACTTCTTTATTTATCTTTTCTTGTTACTAATGTTTGTAAAATAATGTTTCAGCATCGCAAATCACAAACTATTTCAGCAACAGGATTTGCGTCTTGTTTGATTGTTTCAGCAACGTGGTCTCAAGCAGCAGCGATGGCTTAAGGTACGACTGTTGCGGCCAGTGTAACAACTCCTTCTTGTTACTGTTGTATGTGAAATGTTGTTTCAGCATCGCAAATCACAGACTGTTTCAGCAACGGGATTTGCATACTGTTGATTGTTTCAGCAACGTGGTCTTCAAGCAACAACAGTATTAACTGCAGTTCAAACTGTTTCAGCAACTATATACTTCTGATTAATGGCTAAGTATGAGAGTAATGTAAAATTACATGTAAAACAAATTAAACATATAGAAAAGAGAAGAAACGTTATATACCTTTGGAGAAATAGGTTAAGGTGATAATGTAGGCTTAAATATGAGTGGGAAAAGGATGTAATGATAGCAAAAAGTATGAGTAAAAAAGTACATTATAGGGTCCTAACAAACATGCACATAGGGCAGGGCTTAGACATGTTGCAGTTGGCTTTGGTCAAGAGACCTCCCCTGGAGTGGAACATAAGATGTAAGCACGTAGTATGGATCCTTATCGTGGTGCAGCTAACCAAATCTACTAACACATCACCTTCAAAGTAATGTCCTGACACAAACTTATAACCACCAATCCCAAGCAGGGCCAAGAGTCTCTTTTACTAGTACACATGCACACAAGGTAATATTTAGGTAAGATACAAATGACTTTGGTCAAGAGACCTCCCCCATAGTACAATATGAAATGTAAGAATACAATATGGACCTTTATTACAGAGCTTTATCATGATGCAGCAAACCAACTCTACCAACACATCATCTTATAATTACAAACCTGAAGAAAAACCAAGCACTACTTTAAAAAATTCTTACACGCCACAAGGAATCAACGAGAATCCATGTGAAGAGAGATGTAACAAAACCAACACCTAATTATCCTTTTAAGGGATGGGGCATTAAATTTTTTCTTTCCTTGATTATCTCAAAACCTCTTCTTGAGCATACCATCATCTTTTGCTCGTCGAGAGCTTTCCAAAAACTACAACCATGCTCAATTATGAGCTCAGGATCAAAATTTATAGCTTCTCGAAGTTCCTAGGCCTTCATTGGTCAATGGCCAACTCATTACCACGTGGCATCCACATGGCCGCTTAATACTCGGGCCAGCCAGTGTGGCAATGACACGTTAGATTCATGGGACTGACACTTTGGCCCACCTTTTGTCGCCATCGGGATTTCTTATCTTGTGTTTCACTCTCACTATCCCAAAACTTTCGATGAAAGTACACCAAGTTACACCTTCCCCATATCCTATATCTCTCATCTCTTAATATCGAAATTTCAAGGTGCATCGACAACACCTTTTGGAACGGGAATTAATGCCCAGTTCCCAATGGTCTTCATGGCACATGGATGTGATCCATGAGATCAACGGTGGAGGTTTCTCCTTATCTCTCATCCAATAAATGGTTTTCGTTAGTCCCCGAATCCCATCATCGTTGGTGGTCACTCCATCGTCGACATCACTTCTTGGTCAAACTTGACCTTATCAACCTCCCCCATTTCTGACGACCAAGCATTTGGATCCAACGGTCCATATCTCATCATCAAATCCCAGACGAGATCAACATCTACCATTGTATTTCTTCTCTGGACTATCGTCAACCAACCAACAACTGACACATGTCATCCTAGGACACTATGGTTGCCTTGTTAGCATGCCACATCATTCATGATGACATCATCTTCACTCAGCGATGGAGATCCCCCCGCCCAATGGAAAATCAACAGATCTCATTGTGTCATCGATGTCGGTGTCATTGTCATTTGTACCTTCTCCCAATTCACCCACCTTCTACCTCTGACGATGATATGCCAGAGATCTACAACCCAAATCTCTCCTCTATCATCTAATCAGACTGACGGTTGTCATTCTTTCACCGACTAGAAATGTCATCGAACTTTACACAATTCGAGCACTCAGTCGTTCACAACGATGTTCCTTCGTCGATGAAGGGTTTACGTCTTTCGATAGGCCAAATCGATAACTGAAATTTCTCCTGGGTTAATACAAGATTTCATAGTAATAAAACCATGGCTTTAGGGACTTAGCCATTTCTTGAGTTCTACATGACTTCAGTTCTGATCTTCAAGGGTTCAAAACCACTCTAAAGCCATTACAAGTTATTGATACTTAAGGGGAAATCCTTGAATGTTTTATCGGCTCTCCATACAAGGATACAAGTGCTCAAGTAAGAAATAGTCCATACTTATTCATTTTCATGATTATCAAATCAGTATAAGAATCACAACATATCAGGACTTTCATGCATTCAAACCATGGATTGTAAACCATTGATTTTCCTCTTAAACTTTGACATTTACACATGCATATAGATATATTATTCATAATAATTTTCAGTGTAGATAAACACTTATCTCATAAGGAAATTTCCAAAATCAGTTGACTGAGAGAGGTCGTCTTTCCTCCCAACCTTAGGCCTTGTTGCAAAGTAACTTCCTACAATATGCCACCCCCATTCCAAGCCATGATACGACCAAGGAAACTGACTCAACAAGGTTCCAAGTCTGTGATTATCTAGAAAGATTACTTTCCTTCCTCCTCTGACACAGGAGAAGTTTCCACCTCCCACTGAGCTTCGGGTCTCCATAGGTTTATCAGGTGGTTTCTCAACTATATTTCCTCTACACAATGGATTCCCTTCTCTTCTCAACAGTCCCTCAATGACCTCCCCTTACTAGTCTCTGTTTTTATATAGTAAGTGTCAAGTTTCATCCCATTAATGCTCCAATTCGGGATCCTTTTCTTCTATATTCATGGTGATCATAAATAACTCATACAAGCTTCTTGTTCTCCTCCAGAAAGATCTTCTTTCTCTTTCTCTTCCTCAATCAACACATCCTAACCTCTATGCTTTGTTCTCTCTTGCTCGTCTTTGTGTCTTCTTCCTTCTTTGTTGTGTGCATCTCTCTTGTCTGATGATATTTTCCTCCCCTCGTCTTCTTCTCTATTCCCTCGAGATTTTTGTGACTTCCTATAAATGTAACCTGCAATTTGCAATTCCCAGTCTAGAGGGGCAGTTCCATGGTATCCCCTTGTCAATTTTTCAATTGGCCTTTTCTATCTACAAGGATCAACTATCAATAGTCATTAACTTCCCCAACCACCTCTACGACTTATTTTATGGTCACGTGGTCTCATAAAAGTTTGGTATGTTGGTAGGTGTAGTTTTATATTTGCAAGCATAGATTAGCTTTTTGTGCAAGCTTCATATTTTCTTCACTTATACATCTCAGCTCCACTCCACACAATCTTTCAATCAGTCACGGCTTCATCAATTCCTCTAGTGTATCATGGCCAGTACCATTAAGGCTTCCCTCTCGCAGTCAACAATTTGGTGTTTATATTAATTCAAAACATAGTTGCATGCCTCATAACATTAATATATAAAGTTTGTGCATAACTATAGTCTTGGGGGAAAACGTGGTGTTACATTCCCCTCCCCCTTAAAGAAACATTGTCCTCGATGTTTTAAAACACCATGTACATACAATTATACATTAAACAAAAATGGGTATGCCATTTTCATGGCATCTTCCAGCTCCCATGTAGATTCATCTGCGCCAAAGTGCATCCATTTCACCTTGACTTGCACAATGGCTCGGTTCCAAGGCATTGTTTCTTTTCTATCCAAGATGCATTGAGGTTCTGGCTGGAATTCTTCCTCTAGTTCCACCTATGTTACAGTCCAATCAATAACATGATTAAAATCGTGTACATATTTCTTTAACAAAGACACATGGAATACATTATGTGCTTTAATAGTAGGTGGTAAGGAAATTCTATGTGTTATTGGTCCTATTCTCTTTAGGATTTCAAATGGCCCACAATATCGGGTAGCCAACTTAGCACACATGCCCATTTTCAGGGAGCTTCTCTTGGGTTTCACCCAGAGATACACGTGGTCTCCTACTTCGAATTCTCTGGGGGTTCTCTTGCTATCAGCATAAATCTTTTGTATGTCCTGGGAAATCTTATGGTTCTGCCTTATCTTAACTATGGCATGTTCCATTTCTTTTAGTAGTTTTGGTCCAAGCGTAATTTTATCCACAGGATTATCCCAACTAATCAGAACTCTGCACTTTATGCCATACAGATCCTCGAATGGGATCATATTCAATGATTCTTGATAACTATTGTTGTATGTGAATTCTAACAAAGGTATATGTTCTTCCCACTACTTGGGTCGATGTATAACATGCATTTGTAACATGTATTCTAACACTTTGTTCACCCTTTCAGTCTGACCACTTGTTTGAGGATGGTAGGTCATGCTAAATTCCAATTGTGTTTCTAAACCTGCAAATAGTATTTCCCAAAAATTCGAGGTGAAATTAGTGTCTCTGTCTGAAATTATGGTTTTAGGAAAACCATGCGATATGAAAATTTCTTTCATAAAAACATTGGCAACGTCTATGGATTTATAAGTAGATTTTATGGGGATAAAATGAGCTATCTTGCTCAACTTATCCACTACAACCATGATTGCATCGTGTTGTTTGGTTGTCTTGGGTAAACCGGTGATGAAATCCATGGCAATCACTTCTCATTTCCATTATGGTATATGTATAGGCTGCAATAGTCCAATAGGGTGTTGATGCTTGACTTTTACCTATTGGAACTCCAAACACTTCGCAATGTAATCTGCAATGTCTTGCTTCATTCTAGGCCAATAATATAGTTGTCTAACTATTGTCACCATTTTCTGGTAACCAGGGTGACCTACATATGGTCTCCTATGGAACTCATCCATAATCAAGTGCCTCAAATCCACTAAATTAGGCACATACATCATGTTATTGTGCAATAGAAGATTATCATCCCTTAGCTGATATCCATCATACCTCTTTTCCCTAGGTTCTTGTTGCAACATTTCCTTCACTTGATTGAAAATATTGTCTTCCAGCAAGAGGGTCTTAATCCTCTCTTGAATGTTGAACTCTCCTATTCTTGTTGTTTCTAAGTGTATCGTCTAAATGCTTCAGCTGAGCGCATTGGCTACCTTGTTCTCTTTTCATTTTATGTGTTTGATTTCGAAGCCAAACTCATTGATTAGCTCCATCCACCTGGTATGTCTAGCATTCAACCTCGGCTGGTCAAATAAATACTTCATACCACAATGGTCGGTCATGAGGATAAATATCCTCCCAAGTAAGTAATGTCTCCACATATTCAACGCATGTACGATTGTTGCAAGTTATAGGTTGTGGGTAACATACTTCTTGTCATGTTCATTCATCTTACGTGATTCATAAAAAACCACTTGTCCATATTGCATGAGAACTCCATCGAGTCCTTCTTTGCAAGCATATGTGCAAATCAGGAAGTCTTTTTCTGTGTTTGCGATTTTCAAAACAGGGGCATTAGTCAATAGTTTCTTCATTTGCTAGAAGCTATCTTTGCACTATGGTGACCACACAAAATTATTCCTTTTCCTTTGTAATGAAGTAATAGGGTTATTGATCTTGAAACCTTTTGTAATATCTAGTGAATCCCATGAAGAATCTCAGTTCTGTCACATTTCTAGGGGCAGGCCAATCCATGATTGCCTTGATATTTGCAGGGTCTACTGCCACTCCTTCAGCTGAGATTACATGGCCTAGATACTAGATTTCCTTTTTAAAGAAATACCACTTGTTGAACTTAGTGTACATGTGTTGTTCTCTTAACACCTGTAACACCATTATGAGTTGTTCTTCATGCTCCTCTCGGTTCTTGGAATACACCAAAATGTTGTCCACAAATACTAAGACAAACTTGTCTAAATACTTGATGAGCACACTATTCATGAAACACATGAATGTAGTTGGTGCATTTGTAGGTCCAAATGGCACCACAACAAAATCATAGTGCCCATACCTTGTCCTAAAGGTTGGCTTGTGGATGTCCTCATCTTTCATCCTGACTTAGTGATATCCCGACCTCAAATATATCTTTGAGAAAATTGTAGCCCCTCTGAGATGATCAAAGAGATAGTCTATTCTAGGAAAAGGGTATTTGTTCTTGATGGTAATCTTCTTCATCTACCTATAATTGATGCATAGTCTCAAGGTACCATATTTCTTCTTTACAAACAGGGATGGTGCTCCCCATGGAGACACACTCGACCCGATGTGACCCTTGTCCAACATTTCTTTCAATTGCATTCTCAATTCCACCGACTCTGATGTGCTCATCTTGTAAGGCACTCTTGATGTTGGCACTGCTCCGGGCATGAGATCAATCAAAAAATCAAGATCTCTTTTCAGAGGTAATCCAAACACCTCATCAGGAAACACATCTTTAAAGTCCCATAGAACTAGTTTATCTCCATCCTTCATCTCCTTGCCTTTTTCCATGTTTAATAATTGTATAGCATACAAGGGACACCCTTTTCTACTAAACTTCTTAAGTTGCAACATTGATTTTTGTCTCACAGAGACTAGCTTCTGAATACCTTGCAAAATTCTAGTATTTCCTTTCTCATCTTCACATTCTAAAATTTTCTCATAACAGGTTAATTTTTCCCTATGGGCAGCTAATGAATCCATGCCCAACAAAACTTCATAAGAACCAAGGGGTAGGATATTCAAAGTTGATTGGGTCTTAAATCCTTCCACCCCAATTGGACAGGCTTCAACTATCTCTGCCACCTTCCTCTTTGTTCCAGTGGCTAATTGAACTAACCATGCTTTGGTATGCTTATTTCTCTGTAATGAACATGCCTCGACCATTCGAGGTGAAATATAACTAATATTATATCCTGGGTCAATTGAAATAGAGACGGATCGTTCAGTAATAATACCTTCCAATTCCACCACAGATTCTTGGTGGTCTTCTTGTTGTTTGTCTACAGCTGCATAGATTCTTGGCACACTCCTGGTTACGTTGTTGATTGTAGCTTCCTCCTGCACATTATACACTCTTAGATTGTCATGCTCCTTGTGGGTAAAATCCCTCAACAAATGTAGCTCTCCACATCCCCAATATTGCAAGGGTCATTTCTTGGGATCTTGTGTTCTTTCACTTGCCTGCTCTGTTGGTTTATTCCTATTTTGAGACGGAAAATTTTGTTGATGCACACTCCTGTTTGGTACTGTGCATCCTTCCCATAATTCTAGTGGGGAAAAGACTTGAAATCTTTCTTCTGGAATCCACTCTTATCCTTCATTTTCCAATCTTTGGAAGACTCATGCTCATGTTTAAATTGATTGTAACAACATTTGTCCTTTTGAATAGTGTCCTCCAACGTCTTGGGTTTGTCAAACTCAATTCGATATTGGTAGGACTATGGTAACCCAATGATAAAACGTTGGATTCTCGCCTTCTCATCCTTAAGGTAGAGAACATACCTCAACAACTCCATAAATATTTTTACATATGCATCCAAGATAAGTTGTCCCAACTTAAGTTCATGGAATTCCTTTATCTTGTCATCATAATACTGTTCAGATATGTAATATTTACAAAAGTATTTATCAAACTATTTTCATGTTCATTTGTTTCCCTTTATCCTTTTGATTTCCTTTAGGTATTCCCACCAAATGGAATCCCCTCCATTCAGGATGAATACTAGAATCCTTGCCTTGGTATTGTCAAAATAATTATATACTTGAAAGTACTTTTTCGACCCAAATAGCCATGCTTTGGATTATTCTCCTTTATTTATCTCTCCATCAAAGGTAAGCGGCTTAGCCTTCTTGAATTCTTCAGTCATAAAACTATGAGAATTCTTTTTCTTTCTCTTCTTTGAAATGTTGGATTTCATGCCACTACTGGACTGTCCTGCTAAAATAGTCTTTCGACTAGATGACTCTATGGAAACTCCTCCACTCGATTCACCTTTCTTGGTGCCCTGATGCTTCCTTTTGGAAAAATCCTTCCTGCATCATTGTGAGACAATCCATTCTTTTGAGCATCCGAAGGGGTTTTCAACCTCTCTGACTACTATAATTTTGCATTGTTAGGGCCTTGTTGGCACAGAGGCAGACCTAGGGTTCAGCTCTGATAGTGCACCAACAAGCCCTAACTACTGGCCCTTTCGGCAACACCTTCAAAGTAGATGCAGTCTCACCCGAAGTAGAAATAGGGGGTTGTTGGACACAGGTGTCTACTACTAGAGGAAATGCAAGTGGAATCAAGGCAATCACATAAGGAGATTAGACTATTCTTCCCAAAAATAAACCTACTTCGCACAGTTATAAATCAGATCTAACATACTAATGCAATAATAGTATATCATAGAGCAAAAGAACACAACATCAATCACACACAACAACAAGATGTATGTGGTTCACCCTCTCCCTAGGGATACGTACACAAAATTGTGCTTTATAATATATTAGGTGAAAGCATACAATCCTATCTTCACTCTTAGCTAGAAGATCTTCTCTCTTTCTCTCTTCTCTCTTCCTCTGCACCCAGCAGCAGGTTTGATCTTTGCACCCAGCTGAAGATCTTACAACACGGACTTTCCTCCCCACACAATACTTTTCTCTCAAAAATAACAACAATCACTCATCATCACACTCTCGAACCCATATCAGGTCCTCTTGACCTTTATTTATACATTACAATAGCTCACCAATAGCCTTAGGCCGAATCCTAGGTGTCTAAAACCCTAGGTCAACTTGACTCGTGTTTTCAAGGCTTCGTCAGCCTGTCTTTCCTTCCTTCCTGCGAGGTGCTCCAAAGCATCTATCGATGGATTTTTCCGCTTGCTGAGTTTTCCACCATCCGTCTTCCTTGTTGATTTGTCTTCCCCAATCACCTCATCCAACGGCTTGCTTTCTCTTACTTCGCTCTGTCTTTTCTTCTCTTTTTCTCACTTCGACCCAGTATCAGTCACTGTGTCATCCGCGCAGTTCGTATTTCATCTTTTCTTCCTTAATCTTCACTTAATTCCATAACCAAGGGCCAAAAGGCCCCCAACACTCACCTGTGACTCGTCCCAAGGCACTCTGATCTGAACCTTCTTCTTTTCTTCAGCTGCATACTACGCAACGCAGTTTGTACTTTCTGTTTTGTTCCTCCCCACTGTGTGCAGGCTATCTTTTATGTGTCTAGTACCCAATTTCAACTGCACCTGGTACCTAAACCCTTCTCCTTCTATTTTTACCGAGAGTTGCGAGGCAGCTGGTTGTCATAGTACAATTTCAACCGGATCCCATTCACTAATCCTTCCTTCCATTCTCCATTCAAAGTGGTTAATTGTGCAGCTACTCCTTCTGTGACATAGGCAACCTCATACAGCCCCATCCAATGTGTTATGAACTTCCCTGGATGCTTCATGAACTTGCTATTGTATACCAATACCATATCTCCTTGCTTAAATGCTTTCTTCTTGATATGTCTGTCATGGTAGGACTTTTCTTGTTCCTTATGGACTTGTTGATGGAATCCTGCAATAAATCGGTCTTCCTCTAGTTCGAACAACTACGCAAGCCTCTCTTGGACAGCGTCGGTGTCATCCATATCTTTAAAGGCTATGATTCTTAAACTAGGGACCAAGTATTCCATTGGGACAACTGCTTCTAGACCATAAACCATCTTGAAGGGGGTCTGCATTGTCAGCTTCTTACAAGTCGTTCTATAGGCCCATAATATTGTTGGTACTCTCAAATCCCGGTCATCCATGTTCACACTACAAATCTTCATCAACATTGTCTCCGAGATCTTATTGAATGCTTCAATTGTCCCATTCACTTGTGGATGGTAAGAAGTGCTCTTTTGATGATGGACTGCAAATTCCTGAGTCAAGGATTCAATAGTCTTATTAATAAAATGTGTACCTTGATCACTCATGACGATCTTTGGGCATCCAAACCTGGTTATGATATCATCCAATATGAAACACACAGTTGTAGTTGCACTGTATTCCTTAACTGATCTTGCATATGCCCATCTGGTCAAATACTCTGTCGCAGTGATGATGTATCTGGCTCATGTGCGCTTCCCTGGTGGGTTTATAGGTCCCACGAAGTCAATGGCCTATTTCTCAAATGCTTGTAAGGTTAGTTGGGGTTTTAATGGAATGTCATCTCTTCTAGATGGTTTCCCAACTCTTTGGCATGCATCGTAGGCTCTGTAGTAGTCTTTAGCATCTCTGTGTAAAGTAGGCCACTAGAGGCCAGCTCGAAGAACCTTCTGTGTTGTTTCTTTTCCTGCGTAGTGTCCTCTTGTGATGCCTTCGTGAGATTCTGCTAAAATCAATGGTATTTATGTTTCCATGACACATCTCCTTGGGATATCATCAGGTCCCATCTTATATATTTGTCCAGCTATAATTGAAAAATCTGCAGCGCACTCTACCAGTTGTTTCTTCTGGGTGATTGTATATTCACTAGGTGCCATTCCTATTGACAGGAACTAGACTATCTCAGCAAAGTGATCATCAACCTTTCTAATGGCTAGCAACTGTGCATCTGGCAGTGTATCCTCCAAGCTAGTAGGTTCCTCTCCATGTTCCAACCTCGTTAAGTGGTCAGGTCCTGTGTTCATTCTCTCTGGCTTAACCACGATCTCAAAATCATATTCCTGAAATAATAGAATCCATCTGCATATTCTTCCCCCCAACACTGGCTTGTTGACTAGGTATTTCAGCGCGGAGTGATCAATGAACATTTTAAAGTGTCCTCCTAACAAGTAGTGACGAAGCTTCTGTAACGCATACGCCATGGCTAAGCCTTCTCTCTCAGTGGTGGTGTAATTTATCTCAATTGTTGATAGCTTCCTGCTAGCAAAGGCTAACGGGTGGTCAATATCTCCTGCTCCTAGTTGTGCTAACACTGCTCCTAATGCAATAGAATATGCATCAACATGCACATGAAATTCCTTGCTCCAATCTAGGAAAACCAGAATAGGCGCAGTAACCATTTTCTGTTTCAGTGTGTCAAAGCTTTGTTGGCATTCTTTTGTCCATTGAAACTGACAGTCTTTCTTCAAAATCTTCTCCATGGGTGTTGTGATCTGTGCATATCCTTTAATGAACTTCCTGTAGTATCTAGTATGTCCCAGCGCAGTGCGCAGTTGTTTGACTAAAGTAGGAGGGGGTAAATCAACTATAATGGCAATCTTAGATGGATCTACCAGCAATCCCTGCTTACACACAATATGGCCTAACATCACTCCAAAGGGTGAAAAGAAGATGCACTTCTTCAGGTTTAGGGAAATCTGACATTGCCTGCACTTATCCAACATTAGTCTTAAACATTCAATATGATTTTGCAATAAGCTAAAAACGGTCCAATCATCAAAGTATGCTTCCATAAATTTATGTAAAAACTCCTTGAATGCTTCAACCACCACCCTAGAAAATATGGTTGGTGCATTATTCAATCTAAACAGCATCACTGTATACTGGTAGGATCCCCATTCTGTGGAAAATGTGGTCTTATGGCGATCTTCTTTGGCAATCCTGATCTAGTGGTATCCTGAAAAGTTGTCTGTAAAAGAATATACCTCTTGTCCTCCTACATTATCTAACACTTCGTCAGTATATGGTGCAGGGAATGGGTCATGTAAATAGGCATCATTCAGCTCGAATTCGAAGATATCGAAAGGGATACATTAAATTGGCATGTCTGGTGGCTCACGTATGGTATTTGAAACGTCTTCCTAGTTATATTGTGAATCTATTAGCTAAAACTCGGAAATAATTAGAAGGCCCAGTATACTGCGATGTGTGACTTGATCACAAGTTCTGATCATACAAATCCGTAATAAGGAACGGTCATCCTATTCTTCTTGAGATCTACGCAGATCCTAATTTCTCTGGTCTTGTTATCCTGTACCACCATAGGGCTAATCCATTATGACTCTTCAACAGGTTCTATGATTCCTGCTTCTAGCATTTTTTCTAGTTCAATCTTCACTTTCTCCTTATATTTTGGGTTCAATCTGTAAGGTCTTTGTTTAACTAGCCTTGCATCTGGTTTCAAGGGGATCTTCATCTCTCCCATGGGCACTTTAATTCCCTTCATATCAGTGAACTTGGTTGGAAACAAGTCCTGATATTTGTGCAGTAACTCTGTGATCTTATCAATAGTAGCATCATCCCAGTAATCTCCAACATTAGAAGGCTTAGGTGCTTGCTCTATTCCAATGTTAACTTTCTTGATTTTGATTGGTTGTTCAATAAAAGGTAGTTCGAATCTTGGTCCTTCTATGTTTCTTTGTCCTTCTGTTTCTACCATGTTCACCTTCCTAGGATCATCGTCTTCATTGGCATTGATATTGTAACATCCTTGCAATTTCTGAAGAGGTACAGTCCATTCATCTTCTTCTTGCTCCACAGGGAGGATAGGGGCTTCCTCAACTACTTTATGTCGTACAACCTGTAAATCTTGATCTATCATAGGGTACTGACTTTCAAACAAGAATGTAGCTACGAAGTTCTATGTCATACCTTGCCAATCTGCAGTGGTGAGGCGCAGTTCCACTTCAAGGTACCAGTTCATAATCATTGTGTCTAGAGTATTGATGAATTTATGCACCCACAAATCTTGAGGAATGCAGCTCCAGGCCTCCTCACAACTTCGCACATGGTCTTTCGGGCAGCTTTGACCTATGTACCTAACTTCGCATCCTTCGACTTGTTCTGAAAATCATGTTGTCATCAAAGTGCAACATTGTATCCAGTTTGTGATGTTCCTTTTATGTGTTCCCCACCATCTTGATGGGGTAGCTTTCAAATCCTCGTCCAATGCCAATAGTCTTTGTTGTACCGATACAGTTTCTTCAAACTCTAGTAAGAAAGTTTCTAAGTGATTCAAACCATCAAATGTGGGTAAATCACTTACTGTTGTACTGATCCATCGAACTTCTCTAGTCAATCTAGCACATCGCCACGAAGAAACTTCATACATCTTGTTCTGTTATTTCTCTAGTGCTTCTTCTAATTCAGATGAGCATGCGTTGTCACTTCACTAGCTTAGGTTCCCATCTGTTGTAGGAATAATGTAATCTTGTTGTCTTACGGTCAATTTGTATATATTATCTAACTCATATGCGCGGTCCTCTTCTCTTATAGGCTCTGTGTATCTGAGACCTTCATCAGAATCCAAAGGTGCGCTAACCCTAAGGTCATCTCCTTCAAACATCATTCTTCTTTTCTTCAAATCAACAATAGTAGAATTGTTGAAAGCCCAATCAATTCCTAACAGCGCGGGATAAGAACAGTTATCATATACTATCTCAATCACCTCGAAGTCCACAAATGTTCTGACCCCATCGATGTCCACAGGGACATGTTCCAGTCTTTCGAAGGGGCTCACAGCCTGTTGATTGGCCATCCTAATCTTGATGGGGGTATTAGAATATAATGGATGTGCTTGCTTTACCATTGACAATATCTCTATTGTCACCCAACCATAGGCCGAAGCCACCCTCCGAGCACCTTAACCTTGACAGAGAATCATTCCTGAAGCAAACCCTAGGCTAGATATCCAAACAAAGGGTAGCGCACCTTTCCCCAAGGATAGCACACAAACAAGAGTTGATCAGATGTTCCAAACCCTAACCAAGAGATATTCCAAGCCAAACGTGATCTGCTAGATGCAATGGCAGCTCTCCTCAAACCTGCGCACAAGACTGAGCATTGCAGTGCACACAAGTTGTTGCTCTGCAGTTATGAGACTGCCTGCCAGAATGAGAACTGGCCTCCTATATTTATACTAATTCTGGCTAAATTCCTGGGCCGATTTCTCATTCTGGGCATCTGTATGTTCAGTATATATTATTATTTATAGTCGACTTCTTCTCTTGGAGGCTAATAACCTAATATAAATTATCTTCTTGAGCCGACAAGTCTTCTAGGGTTATTAGCCAACTCATTAGGGTTTCTTCTTGCTTCCCAGAGTATTCTATCCTCATCAGGTTTACACGTGGAGGTAAATATCTCCCGCAGCTACCATAATATCAACACTCCCTCCTAGCTAGGGAGGTATTACAAGTAATGGTCTTGAGCACAAAAACATACCATTCACACGGTAGCATCAACATAGTTGTACAGACTAGATCATGACTAGATCATGAGCACCATCATCATCATTAGTGTCATCAGTTGCATCATCTCTCGAAACCATACTCTATCTGAGTAATCAGACATGATGCTCACTCCATAGAGTGATACAAGAGCCATTCTTCAAATCTAGAAGAGTAAATGCTCTGAACCATTTTCCGTCTAGGAAATCTTTGTCCTTTGAGTATCCATCTAACTTATAATCATTTCCAATATTGTTGATAGTCTTTAAGGCAATCGAAACAAAAATAGAACGCAATTGTGTCTATCCATAGTAGTACATAACTACAATCTAGTGGTACACTACCACAACAAGTAACACACAAGTACTTGATCATCAACGTATAGTCACAAATAGTGGAACACATCCACCACAACAGTATACATCTACTGTCATACAGTCTTCATAACAATCATCTGATATCAACCTGCACAGAAACAATGTTATAATATAAACTGAATCATCTGGGTCAATCTTTCACTCACATCTGTGAGATCTGAAAGAATTTCTACCCTCAGAGTAGAACAATGAGATATTTGGACTATTCTTCTCATGCAAGGAAGAATAATTGTCCTGTCTTCTAAACCTGAACCATTCCCCACCCTGGGCCATTCTTCCTACACTAATCAAAGTGCACCCTGGAGAGAATGTATAAACCCTAAGGAATGCATGTCCCTGATTGTTGATCCTGGACCATTCCCCACCCTAGGCCATTCCTCCTACACTAATTAAAGTGCACCCTAGAGAGAATGTATAAACCCTAAGGAATGATTGTCCAGACCATTTCCTTTGTTAACCACAAGAGGAAAAGATTGTCATGTACCAACCTCCAAAATGGACCATTCCTCATGTTAACCACAATGAGAAATCGTTGTCCGGCGAGGCGGGCTAGTCTTCTTGAGTAACCCTCAAGAAGAGAGACTTCCCTAGACCACTCCCTATGTTAACCACCATGGGAGGTTGATGTCTATGGTATATAAACAATCTGGACCACTTCCCATGTTAACCATAATGGTAAATCGTTGTCCGTCAGAAATCTCAATCCACTTTCCAAACAGGAAAGAATCTGTCCAAGCTGGACTATTTTTCAATCTTGAAAATAAATGTCCTCAATAATATTTTCAGTGCTCCCTCCCAACCTGGGAGTCATCTCTTCCTTTTTCAATAAGGAAGTCGTCTCCACGAGCTCCAGCTTGAGTACGCAAACTCTTTCATCTTAGATAGAATCTTTACCAAAATGTCTGCTTATCTGCTCATCTGTGGAGATATGTATTGGAGAACCACTTTCTCCTTTCTGGACTTCATCACGGATAATGTAATGTTTGATTTCAAATGTTTTACTTTGGTCTGGAACATTGGTTTTCTATGAAGGCTTCATGTAGCTCTGATCAATAGAGTATATCATTGTTTGAAAACTGGAATATGTCCATGTGGCACTTCTTCTGTTATCATGAGATCCGATCCACTGAGTAATCATCTTGATACAATGTCTCTGTTATAGAAAATCTTCACCACGCTTCTGTTGTGCACTGGAGGTTCTCCACCAAGTTGTCTTTTTCCATACAAGGGTCTCTTTCTGGTATGCCTCAAAGTCTTGAGGTTGCTCT
>ML776758.1:447021-460197 GCA_009831015.1 Picea engelmannii | reverse complement strand
GCGGATGATATAATGACTCATGTAGAGATATGTCTGGTTTACTAGAACAAGTAATCATCATAGTCTTCTCCCTCCATCTGGGAGAACCTCTAGTTCTAGATCTCGCAATGCTTTCATTCATAAGTCTTCCATACACTGTTCTTGATCACGACTTTCAGTTCCTCTGCTTAATTGTTTTTATTGAGTTTGTATCAGGCTGACAATCTTGTGATTCTCGATACAATGACTGGTTGTTCTAGCTTCTCTTTCTTTATTGGAATCTTCATGTTTTTCCTCGTTTTAGATCTTGGGTCCATGGAGTAGATTCCATTCCCTAAAGATTCCATCTCTTTCTTTCATCATAGGATCATGGATGTGGATGGACAACCAGGGATACTTAGAGGCTTTTCTTCGAAGAAGTCTTCTTCTGCGATTGAACTGAACATGTATTGTCTTTCATGGCTTCTATCATGGATATATACTTCATCATCTTCAATGGATCATAGGACGAGATCCCTTCTAATCCTTGCTTCATGTATGAGTGCATATAATCATCTCCCTCCATCTGATACAGTCCACGCTTCCGTCTGCATCCTTATTGTCTTCTGCAAAACGTCATAAGTCTTTCTCCAATTTCCTCTTGATTGTTGACTTATTTTTGTCTTTGCTTCTTCTAAGTCTCTTCAGGATTGATTCTAATTTCGGCTTATCTTGTAATAGCTTCCACATGATTTGTTTGATGTAACTTATATAATGATAGCAATCCTTATTTTTTTGTTTGTCCACAGGTATGGTTCTTCTTGGAACACATTATCTTCCAAGAGATAGATATACAAGATATGTACAGAGACGATGCAAACAAGATATGTACAAGAACTAAGAAGAGTATTGTTACCTTCAAAAGAAGAAGTCTCTTTCATCCTGCTTAGTCTTCTTTGTAGGTTTCTTTTCTTTGGAAACTGATACTTCATGTTTCTCCTTCCTTTTCTACAGCTCGGGACAATGATTCTTGTAGTGACCATACCTTCGACAGTTGAAGCATTGTATTTCTAAAACATATTTCTCTTGATTTGGCTTCCTCCTTGAACCAAGCTTCCTTTTGTTCCTGAAAACCTTGAATCTTTATGTGAAGGCTTGATCATCGTACTTCTTTTAGGGTTTCTCTTTTGCATTGATCCTTGATTTTTCTTGAGCACAGCAAGTCCAAAGTTCTTCAAATGTAGGATACTCCTTCCTTGTGTTCATGCTTGCGGGAAATGCATCCCATGTCTTGGGAAGACCATTGAGTACTATGTTTACCAATTCCTTCTCTTAAACGATCTCTTCAATAGCTTGTAGTTGATCTATTGACTGAGAGATTCTCACAAAGTATGATGTTATGTTGTCATCATCATTCATCTTCATGCCACGGAGCTCATTCTTCAGACTCATTACTTTTCCAATATTTCTGACTGAGAAGAGATTTGTTAGGGCATCGTACATCTTCTTCGATGAGTCAAGATGGGAGATGTAGGGTATCAAGTGATCTTTTATATATTCCACTATGATACTCATGGCATTGATGTCACCATCTTTGAAATTCTCCATAACTGCAACGTTCTGTGGTTCCTTCTCTTTTCCTTCTTCAAACTCTGGTTCCACGATCTTTCCCTTCACAATATCCAACACTTTATTCTTGGCAAGGATGAGGTCAATCCTTGTCTTCCACACTCTGAAGTTAGAGGCTCCATCTAACTTGTTCTCTGACTTCATAGAATAAGTCATGGTTGCTTTGACTTGCTCAAACCCTAAATTTGACCACAAACTCAAACTTGACGTCTTGGCTTGCTGAGAGTACCAGGAGATGCACTAGGCTAGGGCGCATTGATCTGTCTAGAGATTAGGTTAATCTCTTCACTTAAGGTGCCTCAACGAGAGGATTAGGGTTTCTGCAACTGCACCTACTAGTAACCATAGCGGCAGTGCTATGGTGGTTGCTCCTGCTAGAAACCCTAGCGACAGTGCTTCAACGAGCTCAATATCCTTACAGCTATGTTTCCTTCCATTGGTTAGATTGAATGAAGGAGGTGTGGGCCCATAACCTCTTAGAATATAATGGATGTGCTCATTTTACCATTGACAATATCTCCATTGTCACCCAACCATAGGCTGAAGCCACCCTCCGAGCACCTTAACCTTGACAGAGAATCATTTTGGAAGCAAACCCTAGGCTAGATAGCCAAACAAAGGGTAGCGCACCTTTTCCCAAGGATAGCGCACCAACAAGAGTTGATCAGATGTTCCAAACCCTTACCAAGAGATAGTCCAAGCCAAACGTGATTTTCTAGCTGCAGTAGCTGCAATGGCAACTCTCCTCAAACTTGTGCACAATATTGGACACTGCAGTGAACACAATTTGTTGCTCTGCAATTATGAGACTGCCTGCCAGAATGAGAACTGGCCTCTTGTACGTATACTAATTATGGCTAACTGCTTGGGCCAACTTCTCATTCTGGGTATCTTTCTGTTCAGTATATATTATTATTTCTGGCCGACTTCTTCTCTTGGAGGCTAATAACCTAATATAAATTATCTTCTTGAGCCGACAAGTCTTCTAGGGTTATTAGCCAACTCATTAGGGTTTCTTCTAGCTTCCCAGAGTATTCTATCCTCGTTAAGGTTACACGTGGAGGTAAATACCTCCCGTAGCTACCACAATATCAAAAGAGGGAGTAGATCAACTTAGGTTTTCCCATCAGTTCCCAGGTATGCTTCATCATAACATTGACCTCCGATCCTAAGTCGAGGACCACATAATCTATATCATATTCTCCAATTTGAGCATTAAGGTGTAGTTCCTTATTTGTCCTTCTCTTTTTGGATAGTTGGTGTACTGCTTTATTCAGTAGAGGATCTACCTTTCCTAGCTCATACTGTCTGATCAAGTTTTGGAGCTCTTGTACATCGGTCTCATCCTTTATCAAATTAATGAAAGTGCATAAAAATTACATGAGCTTACTTACCTATGTTCCTTCTCTGGGCGAAATGGACTGATCAAAGGCCAGGGCATTCCACATTCTCTCACTTATGGTTGTGCCTTTGATGAAGAAGACTAATCTCTTCTAAATTATTTGTTGGCCTCTTCAAATGTTTGTTTCTCTCTCTTTGGATCAAACTCTTATGTCTTATCCCCAGCTTTTCTGACTCCTGATTGTTCTATAGTCTTCCCTAGAGTCACCCTGTCTTCTCCTGTAGCAGTGCCTCCTCTAGTGATAACAGCAACTCTGGGATCTGCTTCGCGAGGTTCTGCTGTGATTAGTTGTACTTGTTGTTTTCCTCCTCGTCTTTCCTGAAGTTTGGCTAACAGCGTAGGACAATCTTCTATGACATGTTCAAATGAGTTGCAATAACCGCAAGTGGTACAAGGTTTTTGACAGTCCCTTGCCAAATGACCTGGTTGTGCACAGTTATAACAAATGATCTGACCTCTACCTCGACCCATACCTCCTCCTCGTCCTCTTCCTCTAATTCCACCACGAGGGTTGAAGTTTCCTCTTCCAGGGGAATTATACTGCGTAGTGGTCCCTTCTTACTGTACTTCACCTTGAATTTTGTATATATCCCTTGACCTTTCATGCATGAGGTCATAGGCCCTACAATCCATATCATCATGCCCTACTGACTTACAGAACATGCAATACAAATTTGTGGGTGTCTGAACATATTTTTGCATGTAATAACATTCACCAGGGCAATGTCTATTTCTACATACCTCGCACCATAGTAAGGTAACTTGTTTCAAAGGGCTTGGAGCTCCAGATGCCAAGTACTCGTGAAATAGAGGGCAGTGCTCCTTGTCATGGCCTTCTGATTTGCATCTAATGCACCAGATATCTTCTCTTTTATATTTTCCCTTGTCTTTCTTCATATCTTCAACCTGCAGAGACAAGCTAGTTAATTGACTTAAAATTTGACTCATACCTGAGCTGGATTCTCCCATAGGGGTTTATTCTAGCTTCATGGAAATCTCCAGTGCCTCAGCCTACGAAGCAATCTTTTGTTTCATCAGAGGGACTCTGATATGTGGTAAAAGGGAAGAAAATAACCATTCCTTGTTCTGCTCGTCTGGGATCTAAAAATTCAGTCGGACCGTTAAGGTTTTAAACCTCTGATCAAACTCCCAAACAGGTTCAACTACTCTTTGCTTGATTTCTTTCAACTCTGTAATGCATTGTGACTCTGACTTGGGTTTCTTGAATTCTGCAACCAACGCATTCTTGATCTTATTCAGTTGTTTAGGTTGTGCAATTCCTTAGACAAGTTTTATGTACCAGCTCAGTGTGCGGTCTCTCAAGGTAGTACTAAATTGAGCTCGTTTAACAGCTTCGTCAGTGACATTCTTAATACTCCATACAGCTTCACATAGAAACCAGTGTTGATTAGGATCTTCATATCCTTCTCCTCTAAAGGTGGGTAACCTCATCTCATCTACCATAGATCTTCCTAGGTTTCCTGATTGAGTGTGTGTTGAACCACTTGTACCAGTGCTCTGAGTGTTCTGATAACTTAGGTTACTCTAGTTACTTAATGTTGTTGAAACAACAGGGGGTGTAATAGCACTTACTTCAACATTCTGCGCAGTCCTTGAAGTTTCTGACTCTTCTCAGCGAAGTTCTTCAGTCTTCTCTTCTTCTTCCCTAGCAAACCCTGAATGTTCCTTGTTCAGGAACTCTCCTTCTTCTCCATTGTAGAACCCTTCTTCTTGTGCTGGTTTGTGACTCTACTCGAACAAGTTCACCAGAGGAACTTCTCTGAAGGTCCTCCCACTGAACGTGTGTCCGATCTATGTGTCGTTGTCGCTGTCTGAATTCTTGAACATTAGCCTTTTCAATCTGGCCCACTACTGTATCTTCAAGATGTTCTTCTCATGTAATATCATCTTGATTTTCAACTTCAAGAAGCGTAAAAAATTTCCTCTAGGTCCTTTAAAGAAATATCTCTCTTCTTGGCTATATGATTCTACCCTATCAATAGCAAACTCTGTGATATACCCTCCAATGGTACTATCAAACCAGTGATCTACTACTCTTGACACAGCGTTATCAACTCTTTTGACCTTCTTGATCAGCGTAGACGTCCAAACCACATGCGGTCTAGATCTAATCTCAAACTGGGTGTCTGCTAATTTGGCCAGCCACTCGTATAGTTCCTTATGAATTCCTCCAAAGAAAATCTCGTGTATATCAGTAAAGATATACCTTCCCAACCAGTCTTCTGTGTTAATATTAGGGTTATTTTTCTGATCTTTTGCGAAGTCCTTTTCCTGTTATTCTATCCACTTAAGAATATCTATCTTCGATGGAAACCACCTTGACATTCCCTCAAGAAGATCTCGGTCCCGGCAATGGAACCATTTGTTGGCACAGGGGCAGACCCAAGGTTTAGCTCTGATAGTGCACCAACAAGCCCTAACTACTCGCCCTTTCAGCAACACCTGCAAAGCAGATGCAGTCTCACCCGAAGTAGCAATAGGGGGTTGCAGGACACAGGTGTCTACAACCAGAGGAAATGCAAGTGGAATCAAGGCAATCACACAAGGAGATCAGACTATTCTTCCCAAACATAAACCTACTTCACACAATTATAGATCAGATCTAACATACTAATGCAATAACATTATATCATAGAGAAAAAGAACACAACATCAATCACACACAACAACAAGATGCATGTGGTTCACCCTCTCCCCAGAGCTACGTCCACAGAACTTTGCTTTATAATATATTAGGTGAAAGCATACAGTCCTATCTGCACTCTTAGCTAGCAGATCTTCTCTCTTTCTCTCTTCTCTCTTCCTCACTTCCCTATGCACCCAACAACAGGGTTGATCTTCGCACCCAGCTGAAGATCTTACAACACAGACTTTTCTCCCCACACAATACTTTTCTCTCAGAAATAACAAAAATCACTCATCATCACACTCTCGAACCCA
This sequence comes from Picea engelmannii, assembly GCA_009831015.1. NCBI lineage: Eukaryota > Viridiplantae > Streptophyta > Pinopsida > Pinales > Pinaceae > Picea > Picea engelmannii. The sequence continues at coordinate 454,247 of ML776758.1, read as the reverse complement.
TCTCAGGTCCTCTTGACCTTTATTTATACATTACAATAGCTCACCGACAGCCTTAGGCCGAATCCTAGGTGTCTAAAACCCTAGTTCAACTTGACCCGTGTTTTCAGGGCTTCGTCAGCCTGTCTTTCCTTCCTTCCTGTGAGGTGCTCCAAAGCATCTACTGGTGGATTTTTCCGTTTCTTGAGTTGTCCACGATCCGTCTTCCTTGTTGATTTGTCTTCCTCGATCTCCTCAGCCAACGGCTTACATCTTTTCTGCTCTTTTGCTCACTTCGACCCAGTATCAGTCACTGTGTCGTCCGCACAGTTCGTATTTCGTCTTTTCTTCCTTAACCTTCACTTACTTCCAGAACCAAGGGCCAACAGGCCTTGTTGCAGATGTTTTTGAATTTCATACATGCTCTGTAGTAGAACTGCATTCAAATATGGATGTTCGGCATGGGATTTCATAAGTCTCTCATTATCTACCTTCAAACTTCTCATAGTGGCCATCAAATTTGGAGGGGTTTCTTTGTCCCTCCGGCCATCAGACTCTTCGTCTCTGAGGTGCGAGGTGTCATCCATACTGTGTTGCACCATTCACCTTTGTGACTTTTCAATTCATCCTACATGTTGAAACAACGTTTATCATTAGTATTTTATGTCAGTATTTTAAAAGCATGCATTCCAAAAACATGAAATCATTTTTAAATAGTCAGAAGCGTTCTTGGTGACCCATTCAAGCCTAGAGTTTACACTCCACTCTAATACCACTCTATAACACACCCAATCCCTAAGTATCATTTTAAGGGACTAGGCATTAAAAAATTTCTTTCCTCGACTATCTCAAAACCTCTTCCTAAGCATACCATCGTCTTTTGCTCGTCAAGAGATTTCCAAAGACTACAACCATGCTCAATTTCGAGCTTAGGATCAAAATTTATAACCTCTCAAAGTTCTTGGGCCTTCATTCGTCAATGACCAGCTCATTACCACGTGGTCTCTTAATACTCAGGCCATCCAGCATGGCAATGACACGTTAGATACATGGGCCCGACCCTTTGTCCCACCTTTCGTCGTCATCGAGATTTCTTATCTCGTGGTTCACTCTCACTATCAAAAAACTTTCGATAACGATACACCAAGGTACACCTTCCCCAGATCCTACAGCTCTCAGCACTTAATCTCGATGGTTCAGGGAACGTCGACGACGCTTTTTGGCGTGGGAGTTAACACCCAGTTCCCAATGGTCTTCAGGACACATAGATGCGATCCATGAGATCAACGATGGAGGTTTCTCCTTATCTCTCAGTCGATCAATGGTTTTTGTTAGTCCTGACTCCCATCGTTGTCAGCAATCACTTTGTCGTTGACACTTCTTGGTCGAACGTGACCTTACCAACCTCCCCCATTTTCGATGACGAAGCATCTAGATCCAATGGTCCAGATCTCATCGTCAAATCCCCGACGAGATCAATAGCTACCATAGTATTTCCTCTCCAGACTCTCATCAACCAACCAACAGCTAACACTTGTCATCCTAGGACACTTTGGCTACCTTCCTAGCATGCCACGTCATTCATGACGTCATCGTCCTCACTCTTCTTTTGAACAAGTCTCATGGAAATCAATGGTGGAGATCCCCTCTCCCAACAACAGATCGACGAATCTCGTTGTGTCATCGATGTCGATGTCATCGGCGTTCGGACCTTCTCCCATCTCACCCACCTTCTACCTCTAACAACGATACGCAATAGATCTACAGCCCAGATCTCTCCTCTATCATATAATCAGATCGACAGCTGTCATTCTTTCACCGACTAGCAATGTCGTCGGACTTTACACAATTCGAGCACTCGGTCATTCACAATGATGTGTCTTTGTCGACGAAGGGTTGAGGTCTTTCAATCGACCAAATCGACGACTGCAATTTCTTCTAGCTTAATACACTATTTCACAATAATAAAATCATCGCTTTAGGGACTTAGCCATTTCTTGAGTTCTACAGGACTGCAGTCCTGATATTCAAGGGTCTGAAACCACTCTAAGGCCATTACAAGTTATTGAAACTTAAGGGGAAAACCTTGCATTTTTTACAAGCTCTCAATACAAGGATACAAGTGCTCAAGTACGCAACAGTCCATACTTATTCATTTTCACGATTATCATATCAGTGATAAGCATCACAACATATCCCAAATTTCATGCATTCAAACCATGCATTGTAAACCACTAAGTTTCCTCTTAAATTTTGACATTTACACATGCATACAGATATATTATACATAAGCAGTTTTATTGTAGATAAACACTTATCTGGTAAGGAAATTGTCAAAACCGGTTTACTGAGAGAGGTCGCCTTTCCTCCCAACTTTAGGCCTTGCTGTAGAGTAACTTCCTACAACATGCCACCCCCATGCCAAGCCATGATACCACCAAGGAAACTGACTCAATAGGGTTCCAAGTCTGTGATGATCCAGGAAGGTTACTCTCCTTCCTCCTCTGACACAGCAGAAGTTGCCACCTCCCACTGAGCTTCGGGTCTCCACAAGTTTATCAGGTGGTTTATCAATTGGATTTCCTTTTCATAGAGGATTCTTCTCCTCAACGGTCCCTCAGCGACCTCCCCTTACTAGTGTCGGTTTCTGTACAGTATGCACCAAGTTGCATCCCATTAACACTCCAATTCGGGATCCTAGTCTTCTCTGTTCAATGTGATCATCAATAACTCATACAAGCTTCCTATTCTCCTCTAGAAATCTCTTCTTTCTCCTTCTCTTCCTCAATCAACACATTCAAACCTATGTGTTTTGTTCTCTCTTGCTTGTCTATGTGTCTTTTGCCTTCTTTGTTGTGTGTGTCTCTCTTGTCTGATTATGTTTCCTCCTCCCATCTTTTTCTCTATTCCCTCAGGATTTTCGTGACTTCCTGCATACGTAACCTGCAGTCTGCAATTCCCGGTCTAAAGAGGCAATTTCATGGTATCCCCCTGTCAGTTGTTCAATAGGCCTTTTCTCTCTGCAAGGATCCACTGTCAATAGTCATTAACTACCCCAACCACCTCTGCGACTTATCTTATGGTCACGTGGTCTCATAAAAGTATGGCATGCTGGTAGGTGTAGTTTTATGTTTGCAAGCATAGATTAGCTTGTTGTGCAACCTTCCTATTTTCTTCACTTATACATCTCAGCTCCACTCCACTCAACTGTTCAATCAGTCCCTACCTCATCAATTCCTCTGATGTATGATGGCCAATATTGTCAAGGCTTCCCTCTCTCAGTCAATAATTTGGCATTTATATTAATTCAAAACATAGTTATATGCCTCATAACATTAATATATAAAGTTTGTGCATAATTACAGTGTTGAGGAAAACGAGGGGTTACAAAAGAAGGGGTTGATATGAATATGAAAAGAGTACATCACATGGAGGGATGGGGTTGATATGAAAAGAGGACATCACATGGAGGGGTAAGGTTGATATTGATAAAAAAATGAAAGGCCCGTTGTTTTAGGTAAGGAAAGCATAAGACAAGGATTGCTTATTATCTACACCTCACCTAAAAGAGTATACACGAAGTCCTTTTGGACTTTGTCAATAATTCTCAATGTAGGTACATCCATCACTTTTTATGCTTAGAAGGTTGAGCCAGACTCTTGATATGAGCAGCATGGAGGCCAAAAGCGCAGTCATGAAATAAGCAAGGAATTTTAATTTTGGCTAACTTGCTCCAATCTTTTGGTACTCAATCATATCTCCTCCATCCACACATGTAAATTAGCATGGATAGATATCTCCTGCCATTTGGGTAGGGCCATCCCACGTATAAAGTATATAAAGTCTTTCGCTGAGTATTCACATGATGGTCCAAAAAGGGAGTGTCATTCAAAAGCTTGATTTATAAAGGGACTGTCATTCAAAAGCTTGATTTATACGCAGTTAATATCCTTTTTGTTATTTACATTGAATGATGGCAGTTAACTTTCAACAGAGTTATTTGCCATTAAGCTGGTAAAGGTATTTATTTAAAGAAACTAGGTAATTATTATTATAATTTAATATAAATTCATCTTAACCATGAAAATATAGTTGAAATTTGAATTCACAAATTTAATACATTTATATAAATTAAATATTACACAAACACCAATTATAAATTTTACACAAACACCAATTATAAATTATACTTAAAAATTGAAAGAGTAATTAAGAAAACATTTCATCAAAATATTACACAAACACTAATTATAAATTATACTTAAAAATTGAAATAGTAATTAAAAAAACATTTCATCATTTGCCTCACTGGAACTTGCTTTCATGTACAGTTGGACTTGATGCTTTCATGTACAGTTGAACCATGTAATCATATAAGAAAGTCATAAACGCTGGACTTGATGCTTTCATGTATAGTTGAACAATGTAAACATATAAGAAAGTTATAAAAGCTGAACTGACATACAGTGTAATTAGAATTAAAATATTCTACTTAATTGCTTTCAGAACATTCATAGCTATGTATTCACAGATATTCACATTCAATTACAACCAACTAATTCAACACAACATAGAATTAATCTCACTTCAAACACATTTCAATTACAACCACCTGGGGCTACAATAGAGAACCCATAGATTTGAATGGTCAGACACTAAAAGAAATATGGTAATAAAAAACAACACTGTACAACATATGTATACAAGAGAGTTGTGTTAATTAGCAGGAGGTCTGTGCATCAAAAGCTTCATGTGTCTTCTGATTTCATAACACACATCATCTGTGGGAAGTTCATACCTACAGACAGGGCAAGTATTTCTGGCCTTCAACCATGGATGAATGCAGTCCCAGTGATAAAAGTGGTTACAAGGCAAGTAGCTTACCACATTGCAGGCCTCAAAATCCTCCCCACATACTGAACATGCTCTCTGCCTTTCTCCATATTTGGACCCAATATCATATACAACTGAGGGAAGACACAAAACAGTTGCAGCAGAGGCAGGAGGACATGGATTCTCCTTCAAGTAATTGTTATTATTATTTCCTGAATTAGACAACACTCTGAGGAGCCTCTGATATCTCATAATAATATCAAGATATGAGCTGAGACTGGCTGGCTGAGTGTTGGCACCCAACATCAATCCAGGCAGGCAGAAACCCATTTTCAGAACGTTTTCACAAAAGTATTCCCTTATCAACTCTGAATGAAATCTGAATTTGGGTGACAGATAATGATTTGTGGGCATTTTACCCACAAAGAAATTCTTATAAAGAAGTGGATCAACCCCATATTTTTTAGCAACTTCAAGACATTCCTGATCCTGAGCTTCGTACAGTATGAGCAACATCAATGCAGCATCAGTATCCCCCCACACTCCACACCCCAATTCAGATACTGTCTCCTTATTCTCATATCTTTTCACATATAAACTTCTTGGCATATTTTCACTGGCATTACTGATAGAATGTAATAGTCTAGAGCACAGAGGCTCGTCATCCCAATCAGAGCTACTGGAATTGAACAGCCCATCTGCGTTTATATCCTCCATGAAAACAGTAATTTTTCTCAGCAAACGCAGAGTGACACGCCCAACAAGCAGCTTTTTCTGCTCAGTCGAAAGGCTGTCAACATACCCAATTATTCTCTCGGCTTCCCGAGAGGATTCCAGCATTTCCCGAAGCCTCTCTAATTGTATGTGACACTCGAGGGCCAAAATCTGGGCCAAATTGTCCAATTCATGGCTTCCAATATTCAGTAGACTTTGCTGGATCAAATCCTCTATATCTCCTTTGTGTTCACCCATCGATCAATCCTCTACACTTCTCTGGTAGCTGCTCTCTTTTTCTACATTTCTTTGTCTGCTCGTTTGTGGTCGTTTTTATCGAACAACTCCTCGACTACCCAATCTTTTTCAGAAGTAACCGAAAGATGGGACTTTGCATCCTTTGACATCTGAATTTATGGCTTTTTCTTGTCATCCATTTTATTGGGATTCGTGGCCAAGATTTGGAGCACTTTATTTGGGAACTGTAGAATTTGCAGACTTGTTCTTCTAAATAATATTTGTCAGAAATCCTTTAACTTTCGGTCTCTTTTTCGCTGGTCCTGATGTTTCATCGTTTCCCTACAATGGATTGTGCCCCACATCTAGCAGTGCACAATGCACATGGGTTTAGTTCCCACATGGGTTTAGCAAAACGTGACATCAGCTCCTTACAAAAAGGGTTTTATTTTCTGCAATTATTGCACGTTGGTGGAGAGGTTACCTCCAAATTATAAAAGGGCTAACGGACAAGTTTGCCCTCCCACCTCTAATTACTTTTTTGGCGAGGACTTTATGTCCATGTCAGTAAGTACGGCTAAGTGAGCTTAAACCCTTCAAACTATGAGTCCTTAACCCTTGTGTTTTCGACATGGTTTTTTAATGAAAAGAAATTTAATTGTTTTTATTTTATTATTTGATCTTTTATTATATAATTATATTTATGCATTCTTTAAGTTAAAATTTTCAATGGTAATCCAATTTTAATATCCGAATTTTATGTATGGGATTAAAGGTTAAATGTTTTTAGATATTATATAACATATTTTTAACAAATTTAATGATGATAAGATGAGATATTGGGTATCTAATAGATAATAGTGAGTAGTTGAAAATGTTTTTTAAATGTAAGAAATAGATTAATAGTCCAACAAGTTATTTTAGATGACAAGATTTTGTTTATAAACAGTGACATAATACACATAGAAGTTGAGGTCTAGAGGTGGCCGGGGGGGATTATTTGCAAACCTAGAGGAAATATTGTTGATTGCTTTGCATGGGATTAGGCAATGTTTCAAACAACATAGAAGAGGCCTATGCCCTATTGGAAGGCATTAGAATTGCAAAATCAATGGGAATACAAAAACTGACAATCATTGGCGATTCCATGTTGGTGATAAGGGTGATTATAAAAAGATCCATCACCGGGAGTAACGTCTTCACAGGTGTAATGTATTGCTCCCTTACTCTCCTTAAGGAATTTGAAGAATTCTCTGTATTCCACGTTAAGAGAGAGTTCAATTTTGACGTTGATAGTATTGGACACACCTACCACACTTAGAGGGGGGGTGAATGAGTGTGGGACTCTTTTTCCCAAAACTGCCCTCTTGCACAAAAACTCATCAATTAGCATTCAACATTTATTCATTACCCATTGTTGTCATTTATAACCAGTTAGATGTGAGCACATATCAGCAACATATATC
>ML776758.1:416683-437241 GCA_009831015.1 Picea engelmannii | reverse complement strand
AAATTTTACTAAAAATATTATTTATCAAAACTTTGGTAAAACTTTGGTAAAATGGATACATATTTTATGGTCAACCATTGATTAATAGTTAGTCAACACTAACTCAATGCTATATACCATGCCTATCGGTAGGTATAATAATAAGTATATTGGTACTTTTAATAACGTTAAAATTTTGTAAATATTTTTTTATTAAAATTATTTTTAAAATAAGTTTAAAGGGGTTAGATTTATTGGTAAAGAGACATGAGTTTTTTTTTATTAATGGACAAAGTTTAAGGAGTTTTTTATTAAAGGGAAAAGTTCAATTCCATGAGAGTTTTTCTCAAAGCTATGGGTCACTTTGAGGTAGTAGTTTAATGTGTGGTTGCACTCAAAGAGATTGTATTAAATGATCTCGTGACCTATGTACACATAAGTTGATCAAATCCCAACTCATGTCCTTCAATTTTTAACTTATTCTTAATTGTTCATTAACACAAAGCTCAAAAGTTATCCTTAGCCCTTCCATTCTCGGATTTAGCCATCATCGTCATGTGCCTCCCTTCTCCCTACTTGTCATAGCCATGGCATCGGGAGGGGGAAACATCACAATTTCCTCTCTCCTCTCAACAAAGGTCATAACATTTCAAGATCTGGTCTCCTCCCACTGAAAATATGGCAAGAAGTCTACCCCTGCTAAGTTTATCAAGAAATATGATACCATCCTTGAAGTGAAGTTACCCCACTCAACTTCGCACTCAAAGGTAGTTGTCTAAGCTCATCGTCCTCTGAAAGGTCAGTTTACTAGCCTATAGGCTTCTCCCAAAGTAATGGAACAATCACATGAGCTTCACCTTGTTGACCAATATATTATCACATTCATTCATAAAGGGGGTTTTTAAATTGTCAAAAATAGAGTCAATATATTGTAGATATTGGGGGCAGGGATATGGGGTACAAGGGGTTTATAGGTATTGTGGGGTATAAACAGGGGTATCTAGTAAAAATAGGGGTTTTTTAAATTGGAATGATGTATTGGGAGGGGGGTTCAACAAAAGGATTTTCGGAGATATTTATCAATATCTAGTGAAATTAGAGGTATTCTTTAATATCCCACAAGCACACGTGTTATGTCACAGATTCACTGAGTGGAGACCCCATGGGAACAATGGGTGCAGAAAAATCGGGGGCGTTGATCAAAGAAAATATGTTTATTTTCTTTTGTGGTATAGGATATTATGCTTTTCTTTTTTAATAAGAGGACAAGGATCTCATTTTCAAGAGTGGTCCATACTCCATAGGCTCAAGGAGCCTATATTTGACTAGATGGACCCTGCACTTCAGTATTGAAGTGGGCATGCCTTCCATTTTTCTTGTTTGGGTATGTCTCCCCCACCTTCCTCTTCATTTTTAGAATGGTCATTCCCTAGAAGTGATAGGAAACTTGTTGGGGAAGTTCAATGACAAGTCAGATCCCAAAGGAATGTACACATGCACCTAGATTTTCTTCAAAGTGGATCTAGAGAAAGGCCTCTTAGAAGCAATAAATCTCTCTTTAGACAACTAGACTCAGTTGTAAAAATTGGACTATGAACAATTGTCATTCAAGTGCAAACTTATGCCATGAATATGGACACTTCACCAAGGATTGCAAACTAGAGACTCTAGCTCAACAATCATTTATTGCCAAGGATCAATGGAAAATCATCAAGCAATCTTTCAAATCTAAGAATCTAGCTCTTCATGAGGCCCCAAACACCATGGGAAATTCCTCTGCCTCCACTGATCAATGATCTTCCCTCTCTTCGTTGGATCACTTTTCCTCTCAACCCTCCTCAATTGCTCCTTCTATGAGAGCCCTCTCAATGCCTCCTCGTGTCCAAACCCATCCATATAACTAAGCCCCTCCTCGCCTCCTCCATAGCCTCACTCTCAGCCCTCAATTTGCTTGGTCTGACCTTTAGTTATTCCATCCTTGGGTCTTAACCGCCCATGATCTCTTCATTCTAATCCTTTCCCAAGCTTGTCACAACACGAATACTTGAAGAAGTCTCAACCCATCTTGTTATAATCCAATGTCCCAAAAATACGCAATCCCCCACTTCAAATTCCCTTTCACTGTGATGTTGATATGCTTGTTGTTTCATCCTATTTTGTGTCATAACCAAGTTTTCCTTCAATAGTTTTAGAACCTCTTGTTGGTTCCCTATGTGGTTCTCCATTTCCTGAATCTTTGTAGTCCCTTTCAAGGGCGATGTGATGGATGGAGGATGATATCCATAAAGTGCCAGAAATGGGGACATTTTTTATGAAGTATGGAAGGAGTGTTGTATCACCATTCTACCAAGGGAAACCTCTTGACACATTGTGTTTTTTTATCAAATGCAACACAATGAAGATATCCTTCTAGACTTTTATTCACAATATCAGTTTGCCCATCATATTGAAGATGGTAAGATGAGTTGTGTTTCAATTGAGTACCCAAACAAGAAAATAATGTAATCTAAAAATTTCCAGTGAAAATTGGATCTTTGTCACTTACAATAATCTTTGGGCCTCTATGTAGCTTTTGAATTGTTTCCATGAATGTTGCGGCTATTGTATTTTCTTTAAAAGGATGAAAAGGAGAGAAAAAATGGGCATACTTTTTCAATCGATCCACTACTACCATGATGAGGGTCTTTCCTTCAGATTTGGGTAAACATGTAATAAAATCCATTGAAACTTCTTCCCAACATTGACTTGGTATAGCTAATCATTGTAGGAGACTTGGAATCTTGATTATCTCTCCCTTGTTCTGTTGGAGACCACACATTCAGAAACAAACTTTTGAACACCAATTTTAAGACCTTCCCAGAAAAATCCTTCTTTGATCTAGATTTATAAATGGAACGAAATGAAATACAAAGTTATAAAAAAAACATAGAGATACAATGAAACTTGACTTCTATTAATAAATGAATTGTATTGAATTGTAAGCAAATGCAGAATGAAACAAACTCGCTTGAATGGTGGTAGTTGATCTCTGAGAAGAGATGTGATGGCTACGTGCATTCACCAAAGCACACTACAATGAGGCCGAAAGAACTTTTTATCATAAAGAAGCAATGAGGAAACCCTAAACATTCAAAAACCTAACCCTAGGAAATGAAACACGAAAAGGCTTGTGGGCCCCGATGGGGTTAGTTGGTACACCAACTTCCCAGGGTCATAAATTTTGCATACGATCTATGTTTGGCATGATCGATAGCATGTTGGAAAGGTTTAGCCGAGAATTGTGCATTTCAATTGGCCTAAACAATATCTTAGGCTATCATTTAGGTGCTTTCAAGCCCGAAAAACATTGTTTAGGGCCTAAAAACAACCCTAAAAGTTCAGGACCCGAAAAAGTGTAGAAATTTGCCAAAATGGAAAATTGTGCTTTGAGCCAGTGGAATAGGTGGGTGGCCACGAATATCCACCTGAATCAATCCTCCCCCCTTTAGAAGCAGTGGTCTCTATTGCGTTGAGTGCCCCCATCAGATGGGGAAACTTTTGTTGAACTTGGCCCCAAGTGAGCCAGTTTCCTTGGTGTCGGAGCTACCCTATTTTGGCAGCCGGATAAAGCTGGATCCTTTGTTGACAAGTGTCATTAACTTGTTTTATCCACGATCTGATCAATGGTTTCTTGTTCCATATAGTCAATTTTGAGCTATGTTGGTGTCAACTGCTCTACTATCTTTAATGTGTCCAATAATGGTGGAAAGTATGGTCGAAGGAGGTCCACATTGAACATTGAGTGCAAGCTGAGAAAGGGGGGAATACTTATCTCAAAAGCATTGTCACCCACAGCCTTAGTGATGGTGTAAGGACCATAGTGAAGTCGATGAAGATTTCAATGGGGTCCTATAAGGTTCTCCTTCTGAAAATGCAACCAAACCTTTCTTCCCACCTGAAACTTGTGTGGCACTTGGTGTTGATCATGGCATTGTGTGTACTTAGCATTGGATTTCTGCAAAATATCATGGACCCATTGGCGAATGTGATGAATCCATTCAATAAACTTGGTCTATTTGTCGGCCTCAAACTAAATTGGGAAGATTCTTCATGTGTGGTCGCAAGGGGCAGTGAGACATCAATGGGGCCCAATGGTTGAAATCCCAACCCCACCTGAAAGGGGTTGCAGTCGATCGAGCTATGGAGAGCTATGTTGTAGATGTGATGAACATAGGGGAGACTTTCATCCCATGTGCATGGATTCTTGGAGTTGTACATGTGTAAGATATGCACGATCATTCGATTGATGACCTGTGTCTGACCATCAGTTTGGGGGTCGAAGGAAGTGTATTTAGTGAGCTTGGTATCCAATAGTGACCAAAGGCTCAACCAAAATGTGCTTAGGAACTTGTTCTCCCAATCTGAGATGACGGTTTGTGGTATCTCAAAATGTACCCACACCCATTCGAAGAAAATCTTGTAAGTGTCATCTACTGTGATACTCTTTTTGTAGGATGTCAGAATGACCATCTCATAAAATCGATCAACCACCACAAAAACACAATCATTGCCCTACTTGGTTGAAGGAAGACAAGACATTTAGTCCATTGAGATGGATTCCCAGGGCCTGTCAGGAGTAGGAAGAGGGGTGTGTAGACCTTCCTTCTTAATGGTTGGTTTGGAAATAGAGTAGAAAGTGCAAGACCGGATGTACTTGTTGACTTCCTGTTGAAATTTCGGCCAATAGAAATACTTCTATAGCATTGCCACTGTATTTTCCACACCAAAGTGTCCTACCATCCAACTGTAGTGAGATTCCCAAATCAGCTTCGCCCGCTCGCTTGAAGGAACATAGATATGGCCCAGATGGCATAACAATTTGTCCTGAAGATGAAATTCAGTGATGGGCATGCTTGCACCCAACATATGGTAAGTGATAGCGAAGTCAGGATCTCTCTCGTAGAGTTGAGGCCACCTAGAGGCCTCATGTCCACAATAGTGGAGCACCGTGGTTAATACTGGAACTAGAGGTCAACTGAGGAAGTTGGTGACGTGATTGGTGCTCCATGTCTTATATTTGATGTTGAGATGAAACTACTACAAGTATGTGGACCATTTTTTATGGTGGTTGTTCTGCAATTTTCCTTGTGTCTGCATGAATTGCAGAGGCTTGTGATCAGTGTGGATGATCTTCTCCTTCCCGAGAATATAATGCTTCCATTAGCGACAGGCTTGTACAATGGAATACATTTATTTGTCATAAGTGGGGTACTTACGTATGGCATCTGGTAGTGTCTCACTACGATAGGCCACTGGATGACCATGTTGAGTGAGAATTGCCCCCACGGCATAATCTGAGGCATTTGTCTCAATCTCAAAAGGTTGTTGCAGATTGGGTAATGACAACACCGTGGCTGAGCACAAGTGATGTTTTGGATCATCGAATTCTCTCTGTTGTGATTGTCCCCGAACAAAATTTTCTTTGCCACCACCCTTGGTGACTTGGTTGAGGGCCCATGCGATATGGGAGAATCCCAACATGAACTTGCGATAGAAATTGGCAAGACCCAAGAAACTTTAAAGATTTATTAGTGTGGTTGAGGATGGCCCATCATCAATGACCTATATCTTGGATGGATCCACATGCACGCCATTCTCATCAACAATGTAGCCTAGGTATTGGACCTTGTTCATGCCGAAGGATCACTTTTCCAAGTTAGCATATAGCTTATGTTGTTGCAGAGTGTGAAGGACCCGTTGAATATGCTACAAGTGTTCAGCACAACTCTTGTTGAAGATGAGGATATAATCCAAATATACCACCACAAAATAATTGGTGAAGGGCCACAAGATATCATCCATCAACCTCATGAAAATGGTTGGGGAATTCGTCAGACCAAAGGGCATGACCAGTCATTCAAAAATACCTTCTTTGGACTTGAAAGCAGTCTTCCATACATCAATATGTTCTATTGGTACCTAATGGTAGTTGGACTTGAAGTCAATCTTACTGAAGTACTTGGCTCCCTTGAGCTAGTCAAGGAGGTCGTCAATTTGGGGAATTGCGTACCAGTTCCTGACTGTGATTTTGTTTAGGGCCCTGTGATCAATGCAGAGTCACCAGGTCTCGTCTTTATTTTGCACGAGTACAATTGGGCTTCCGTAGGGTGGGAAGATAGGTCAGATGTGCCCCTTTTCGAGCAGCTCTTAGATCTGGTGCTTGATTTCATCATTTTCCATAAGAGAGAGGTGATAGACTATCCCATTGTGTAGAGGTGCGTCAGGGGTCAGATCGATTGAATGCTTGATATAACAGTGCAAAGGTACCCCAGTGGGTGAGGAGAATATGTCTTTGTATCCCTCCATGACCTTGTCCACCTGCTTCTGTTGCATAGAGAGGCCCTATGCGAAGGCCATGGACACGGTCGCTACCTTCTGTTCACTTTGAGAATGAATCATAAAGAAGACAAATTTGTCTGTCTGGGAGATGACCTTCCTGCATTTCTTAGCGGAGATCAAAGAAATGGTGGAAGGCATTGCTACCTCTTATATCTTGTAGGTTGGGTTGTTATATTCTTTGCAGTGAAATTCGAAGGTCAACGTGGATCGACCGGGAAAATTCGAAGTAGAAGTATTTGACAGCAAGTCGAAGAGATCAACTGATAAGAGGTCGACGTGCGGTCGAGTGGCAACCGACTGAAGACTGAATGCAGGTTGACTAGTAGTCGACTAGTAATCTGACTTGGTAATCAACTGTAACAGAATCCCAAGATTCGCGGGATTTGTAGCCAATGATCTGCGTGAATATGTAACCATTTTTGGGCACCTTTCTTTAGGGTTTTTCCTACTATAAAGCCTATAAATAAGGTGTGTTCTATTCATATTAAGTCGATCTTCGTGATAATTTTTTAGCAGTAGGTTGTTGTTCATGTAGATATAAGCCAAATTGGCTACAGGGTTGTCCTTGTGTAAAGCAAGAAGGTATGATGTCGATTGTGTCTTAGGTGTGGACCAAGGTTAGGCATGTAACCTTTTATTCTGAATGAATAAGAAAATAACAGAGCAAGACGCTTAAAGAATGTTGGTTTTCCCATTTGGGTTTCCAGGGTAAAATCTTTGTGTACTGTGTGTTTGCTTTCTCATTTGATTTATCGCTTAAATCTTTCTTCCTCTATTATGTTAGGTTTAGATTGGAAGTGTTCTATTTCCTTACATTGGTATTAGATATTGGTTTAAAAACCTTGGATTTGAGCTAAATCAAAGGACCATTAAGAGTCGTAAGTGAATGATCTTTAAAGTTGTGCTTAAAGAATGGCAAGTAGCTCGAGAATAGAGATAAAAAAATTCAATGGCCATAATTTTGAGCTTTGGAAGCTTAAAATTGAATATATCATTGTAGATCAAGAACAATGGGCAACAGTCTGTCAAGGTACCATTCCGACAGGAATGTCGACAGAAGAATGGGAGAAACTCGAGAGAAGGGAAAGGAGTACGATTTGACTTTGTCTTGCAGGTTCTGTATTGTTGAATGTCTAAGGTGAATATTCGGCCAAGAAACCAAGGGACAAGTTGGGGATCTTGTACTAGTCAAAATCCCTGGTAAATAAGTTGTTCCTTAGAAAGGAATTGTATCTTCTGAGGATGAGTGAGGATAGTTCGGTAACTGAGCATTTAAATGTGTTTAATACCATAATAATCTAGTTGTATTCTATGGATATTAAAATCACTGAGGAGAAGAAATGTATTAGCCTATTTTTTTTCTTTTCCATACTCCTAGGATAGATTAGCCATGGCTATAGGGAGTAATTCAACCACATTATTGTTGGAAGATGTGGTTTCATCTCTATTGTCAGAAGAAATGAGATGGAAGATCATGGAAGGATCAACCAAAGATGCATTAGTGGCAATAGGTCGAGCCAGTTGACAGAGATAAAGGCAAATTATTCGATAGAAATTCTAAGTTGAAGGGTAGATCTAAATCCCTTGTTGAGTCGACAAGAAGATCTTTGAAATGAGATAAATTTGAGCATTACAAAATGGACTGCATGTCGAAGGCAATGGAAGTATGTATAGGATTCGATGAAAAGCAATTGATTGAGAGAAAGAATACTCTAGATAAAGGAGGCGATGTGTACCTAGCATCAACCAGTACACAGTTGGATCAAGATGTTTGATTGATCGACTCAAGAGCATCATATCATATGACACCACATAGAGAATGGTTTTGTGAATATGAACGATATGAAGGAGGAGATGTGTTCTTGGGTGACGAATCGACAACCAAAATTGTCAAATGGGGAAGAGTCTAACTGATGTTGCAGGATGGGAGTAGTAGAACCCTTATAGGTGTGCTACATATTTCGGGTTTGGAAAGAAACATGATATTTGTCAGCAATATGAGTGATGCAAGAGTGCACACTCTATTTCAAGAGGATACGTGCAAAATGGTTAGAGGTGTGATGGTATTAATGAAAGGAGTTCAGATTGGAACCCTCTACAAGTTGTTCGAGAATGTCGAATCGACTGGATGAAACATCATTGTTGTTCCTAAAGTCGAATCTACTTCGACTCTTCTCAACTCACCTCAGGCTGAGTCAATTCAAACTGACTCGACAAGTCGACCTGACCATGTTATGGCACAAGAGGATGGGACACATAGGAGAAAAAAGACTTCAAGTTGTACATAACAAAGGTATGGTAGAAGACTTTCCTTAATGTAATTTAGAAGTCAATTATTTTGAACATTGTATATATGGAAAACAAAGTTGGGTAAGTTTCCCATCTGAAGCGACAAGGGAAAAGGGGATTCTAGAATTGGTTCATAGTGATGTGTTTGGCTCTATTTCAGTGCCTTCACTTGGTGGATCCCTCTATTATGTCTCCTTCATAGATGCTTTTCCAGGAAGACATGGATATATTTCCTAAGGAAGAAATCAGAGGTTTTCAAGGAATTCAAAGAGTTTAAGTCTCTTGTTGAAAACCAGACAAATAAGAATATTAAGGTGTTGAGAATTGACAACGATGGTGAATTCTATGGAAAAGAATTTGAGAAGTTCTACAAGAAATGTGACATAGCACGCCAAAATACCACACCATATACCCCACAACAAAATGGAGATGTTGAGAGAATGAAAAAAACGTTGATAGACAAGGCTAGGAGCATGCTCTATCATGTCCCCATTTTCGGGTTCCCCTGTTCAGCAGTCAAAAATGACTTCCGGGGCTTTTCAGTGAAGAAAAAAGGAAGTCAAGGTTCATTTAATGTCACTTAGTTAGAAGATGTTATGTTTTTAAAGTGACATTAAGTAAAAGGGACATAAAGTGATTTTTAATCTTTAAGTAAAAATATAAAAGGGGAATAATGGTCATGTTTGATTTAGTCAAAAGGGGAAGTTCTAGAAGGGCATGGAGAAAGAATAAAAGGAGGGGTAGCGCTTCACTTTTCATTAAGTTTTGGATTGACATCTTTAGAGTGATATTGAAGCCAAGGTTTTCGTTAGGGTTTTGGAAAAATCCTTCCATTGTAGTTTAGTTTCGGTGGTGCAGGATCCACCCTAGCTAGACAAGGAAGAGGATCCATCCTGAATCTTCATTGGAGCTTCATCTAGTGATTTGACTTCAGTTTTGGGTTGTAGCGACTCGCTTAGAGAGGTTGTGGCACTTGGAGGGTTTGATCTCATCTACTGAGGAGGCCATGGCATGATTCCAGGTTTTTGGCTTGATATTGTGTATTTTCATTGATGTGTTTCAGCTGCTATAGCAACCAATAGAGACATATTCTTGTTGTGTTCTTGATTCCATTCATAATAAAATACCACATATTGTCTCTTGCATTTTTGGTGTATTTGTATTGCATGCAATATGTTTGATGAAATTTCTATTAGTATAATACATGCAAACTGTTTGTAAAAATTTCTCAACTTGTTTAGAGCATAAAGAACACTTTTTGCACAGAAGAACAAAATATCCCATCCTAGCTATCTAGGGATAGGGATATTACAGTGGTATCAGAGTTGGAGATCTTGCCAGCTTGACGGAAAACAATGATACCAAAGCTAAGTTGGTCACTACTTGTTGTAGAGCCCGAGTTTTATAGAAGGAATTGAGATCTATTGTTATGAGGGTCCTTCTCTAACAAGAGGGTCGAGTTTCTTATTAAGAGGTCGAGATCCATTTGGGGTGGGTGATTTTCATTCATAGAGGTTGCGTTTTATTACCAAACCCAACTCTGAGCTTGATTGGGCCAAGCTCATCATTTGCGTTGATTTATTTGAGGTGGACAAATCCATCTTTGCAGGGTTGTGGACATTTGAGGAGACTGTGGGGTTTGCTTGGAGAGGCTCATGGGTCATCTTTGGAGAGTCGATTTATCATTTTGAATACTGTGGATACTTGTGGAAGTTGTGTGGAGTTTAGGAGGATCGTTGGGTGTTTCTAGGAGAGTTAAAACCCTTCCTATATGTTGGGTCGTGTAAAGTAGGGTGCCATGGAGGAACTAGAGAGGGTCATAAGCCCCTTAAGTAAGTTGTGTGGGATCTAGAGGATGTGTGAGCCCATTTACTGAATCCATGGGTTCTTAGAGGAGAGTCGAGAGACCAATTGCAGGATGTAAGGGTTTTGGTAGCCCGTGTGTCCATCTTCACCATTTTTGGAGGGGACAATTTCCCCTTGGAGCAGGGCGACAACAGTTTTTTGGTCGTTTTCCTTTGGCTAGGGACGAATCATCTCTTAGTTGGATGAAATATATCACCGTTGGGCCGAGTTTATTTGTAGAGGGGCCAATTATTAGTTTATTGTTGGTTGAATTCTCTGTCTAGGCTGAGTTCCACATGCTAGGAACGATTTCCCTATGATAAGGGTCGATTTTGAGGAATAGGGATTGCATATATAGAGAAAGGTTGGTCTAAGCTATAACTAGTGCCCATATCTTGTAACCAGAACTTTGCCTATTAATTACAAACCACAATAGGAAACCCAAGCAATCAACAAATAATACACTAGCTGTAAATAGTGGTATTTTTCTAAGTCGTTGGGTTACTGCCAAAGTGTTTGTTCAAAGTACCAAGCCAACAAACAAGATTACATGCAAAGTGTTTAACAAAAGCACATAGCCAAATATAACAAAATTGAACAACAAGCATTAGGGATATTACAGTGGGGAAAAATTTATAACAACAGTGACGAGGGATTTTACAGTGGGTCAAAAAGATGAAGACAAAAGGGGAGCTCATGGATGAAATGTTGCATCGCGTTCAACAAACCTAGATTGAGCTAAAAACACTTAAATACATGCCTCACTACTGAGAGTATCTAGCATTGGGTGAGAAGATATGTGCAGCTCTATCCTTTCAATGCTATTACACCATCAAATAAGAAAGTTGGCCCAAGGATTTGGATGAGGATACCTTTAAAGGCATAGTGCAGAAATTGAAGAGAGATGAGCATGAAGGACAGGTGGAGGAGCATGCATCTAGCCATACTGAGGACATAGGGGAAGTCCAAACAATAGTCCAAATAGATTTAATGAAACTTTCAAGTTTATGCGAAAACTTGGATCAAAGTTCTATTCTTTAATTATCCACGATGGAATCATACAAATGAATAATCTAACACATAAGAAGACAAAGAAGATAAATCAAGTTGGATTTTTAACGGAGCAATGTCGGTGAAACTCAAGGCAAGCATCTACATAAGAGCAACTCATTAGTGTTGAAGAATCACACTAAAATTACAGCAAACTTAAACAAATAAACACATTACCTCAAAAACACAATCCAAACTCGGTCCTGCTTTGCTCCCTTCTACCACTTACAAGACACTCCCTACTATCAACAGTTTCATCAAACTCTATAGAGAAAAAGAATGGAATGTGAATATAGAGAAAAGAAAATGAACCTCACAATGCTCCCAGTATACCTCTCTCAAAGTTTGTCCTCCTTCAACAAACTATAAGTTTGTTTTGTAGCATTTGCTCGACAGTTTTGGTAGTTAGTGTGGTTTCAAGGTGAGAGAACTCAAGTAAACCGTTTGGGATTTTCTTCAAAATGAAATAAAATTTATTTAAGAAACTTGATTAAGTAATCTCTTTATCAAAAAAATTGGTCGCTACTAATGAGCTGGTGGAAAATTTGGCATTGGCAATTCGATCCATATATCCACTATTATTAGTTGCAATCTCGTCGTTGTTATATATTATGAATAGTTGGTGGGTCTCTTGGTTGATTTTATCTTCACCTTCAGATTATAATCAAGCGAAGGGAAAGTGGAAAGGCTGGAAAGATAATATCACGACGAAGAGAATGTATTGGAATCACCCTTCTTCATGTATCCAGTCCTGGAGACGAGTAACATCATATTCATTGCCTTAGCCATATCAAGCTCACGACTTCACAGTTTTAACCATTTCCACGTCATAATTATTTCTCTCTCAAAATCGTGGCTTCAAGAGACCATTACATTATATGAGTGATGGCTTCAAAACATTAGTTAATTAATCCCTAAAAAAAAAAGTAATTAATCCCCTAAAAAAGGATAAGGTGGAGACCCATATTCTTTATTTGATAATAAAGTTGTCATGTGGCATGTTACTCTTAAGGTAAGGAAAACTATGTTTTGCAAAGACCATTGGTGATACCATAAAAGATGATTTTAATAAAGTTTCAATGGGAATGGAACATGGAAAACTTAGTATAAAATAATAATAGATTTTGCTTTTGGGGTCATGAGATAATGTAAAAATCATAACCAAGAAAGGGGCATGGTATAAGAGTATCTTGGAAAAGTGAGAAAGTTGGTATAATATAAAATGAGATTTTAATAAAGTTTCAATGGGAATGGGAATGGAACATGGAAAACTAGTATAAAATAATAATAGATTTTGCTTTTGGGGTCATGAGATAATGTAAAAATCATAACCAAGAAAAGGGCATGGTATAAGAGTATCTTGGAAAAGTGAGAAAGTTGGTATAATATAAAATGATTTCAAAGTTGAAATATGATATGGATTTAACTTTTTTTTTATTCAGAAGGTATGTAAGTAAGGTGATATACATATGATATCAAGGGTGATGCATAAGGTTTAAAACATAGCGTATCAATGTGTTAATCAAGAGTGTAAAATATGAGAAATTTAAGAATGTGAGGAGTGAAATAAAAGGTTGTGCTTAGCGATAAGTCAAGTGTCATGATGATTTCTCCAAAGATATTGTGCCAACTTTAACGAGAGTGAATGAAACTTTGTGCAATCGGTTTGACTTGAAGGGGAACGTGGCAACACTTTGTCGGCTAGAAACTGATGACCAAAATGGTCATCAACAAACACCATATCCCATTTATGACATGTATGATGATGCAAGCATGATTGTACCAGAGTATGACGAAGGCTGGGAGCTATGCGTGGAGAGTGAAAACAAAGGGATTGAATTTGTGGATGAAATCTTGTATGAGGATGATATTCCACATGAGTCCCATCATTGCACGGTATCATCTAGTGATTCAGTTGGTCTCTTGTGTGACAACCCATGCCATGTTGATGAAATAACATTATGTGATTTGGAAAACCGATTATTGGTCACATAGGAGAAAATTGTGCAGGTGTTGACGACAACAAATGGTGCTCATAAGTTTCTTAAAGACCTTATGTGGAAAACTCGATTGGAGGAGAGATAAAGGGGAGTTTCATAGAGAGTCATTAGTGCCCCATTATGCATCATCAAAGAAGCACTAGAGCAGGTGAAATCCAATTACTTGCAATTATTCATGGATAGGGGCATTTCTCTTAAGTTTGATGAAGACAAGGAAAGGGAGGTTGAGGAACTTTGTTACCAGCTAAATTTGGCACGCTCTTCATCATTGACAGCAATAGAGACTCCATCATCTTTGGCATCCATGACACATGAGGGTGAGAATGGCACTCATGATTTGAGGGAGGAGATTCTTGTGATGATCCTGCATGAGGAGCATTCAGAGTTGTCAGTGCTTGAGGATAGGTATGACGTAGAGGGTTTTGACCATGCACCTTTTTTGCATTGTAGGGATCATGAGTCGCTTATGTTGGAGATCCCACTAAAGGATCAAGGCTTAGATATAGAGGAGATAGTTGAGCACATTCCTTGTGGACCAAGCCACAAGGAAGTGTATGCATCCATGGATTGGGTGGACAGGTATATGGCATACATGGGCATGCTTTGGGATACAGGTTCAGGAGACATCCTTAGAGTGATGGATATAGTAACACATATAGGATATAGGATGGTACTATACTATTCAGTGATAGGAAGTAGTATGCATGGGTATTCATTGGCATACGATAGTGTACAGTGGATTTTTCGAGTGTTTCTTCCAAGGAGACCTCCTGGCATAGTCCTTGAGCATACCATTGAGTTGAGGTTACCCATGATCGGCGAGTGGATGGGTGAACCTCAGGGAGTAGCATATCCCTCGATGATCGATATTCATCTGGGATACCACCAGATGAGGGAGAATGAGCAAGATACTCACAAATCTGCTTCCAGACTTCATTATGATTTCTTGGTCATGCCTTTGGGGTTGACCAACACACTAGTCACTTTCCACTCTTGTAGGTAGTGGAAAAGGCATCTATTGTTGTTATTTGATTCCCTCATCATATACAACAGGACATGGGAGATTCACCTGAGTCAGTTGGATGAGACATGTGGCATTATGGCCATGACAGAGGTATTTAATTTGGACCATGTGATCAGTGCATGGGAGGAGATCTAGACTGTGTTGGAGTGGTTGACCGAGATTTCAGTAGGCATTGGGAGTGGTGGACTTCCAATTTGGTGGTGGGATCCTGGCATTCATCGGAGTGATAGACTCCTTCAGATGATGAGAGTGATCGACAAGGTCATGTCAATGGTTGGTTTGCGTCATTGTGGGGATGTTGTGAGAGGGGTTGTTGAGCCTTGTTCTGTATGGTGAGGTAGATTTTCCCTCACGATACCAAGGATCGAGTCTATCCATGGATTGTTAGGCTTCGATGTCACTGAGACGCCTTGGTGAGACATGATCTGGGATAATGAGTTTAGTCCTTTTAGGGATTTCATCTTGGGGGTTAAGAAGAGGAGAGAGCAGTTTGAGCATGGTGGTTAGATAGTTATGATCGGAGAGGTGCAACATTGGCATGGTGGTTCCTCTCAAAGATTAGCTTGGGACCCTTTGACTGCATTGTTTGACATCGATATGTCATTTTTTTCTTTTTGTAGTTTACTCTTGGGATGTTTAGGTTTTGTTGATTGGAGGAGTGGTCTTCTGAGGATTTGATCGAGTTTGTACAACTTCTGATTGGCTGGCTTATCAGAGGAATTCAGGTGGATTCTTGTGTTAGCACCTCGCAGATTAGGGATATGAGTAGAGGGTGCTTCACATCATACAAGTTAGTTTGGGACCCTGGTGACTTTACCAATACTTATAGGTTGGTCCGAGGGAGGTTCGCATGGAGGGGATTTGTAGACTATGTGTTGGGATTTTTTCTGGATGATGCTTCGACGATTGCAATAGGCTGGGGGTGCTAGAGTATTAGGGATTTTCCCTTTGATACTTGGAGATTATGTGTCATTGATTCCCTATCAATTTGTGACCACGTAGACTTATCCTAGATGTCTGATTTTAGAGTTGGTTTGTTTTACTCCACTAAGATACACTGGTAGGATATGATCCTCAATAGTGGGGATGATCCTTTGAGGCATTACAACTTAGGGTTGTAGGAGTGAAGGATGCAGTCTAGGTAGGAGGATTAGATACTTATGATCAAAGTGGCACAACATGATGGGTCCTCTCTGGTGATAACATGGGACCCTAGTGTTTTATGGGTTGACAGTCTGGTAGCTGGTACAAATGGGAGAGCTAGTTGTTACTTTTAGGAGCCTATTCATATGGAGCAGTGGATTGGTTTCCTAGTTGGTATATTTTATCAAGGGTGGACTAAGTCTTCACAGTATCTAATTGTTGTATTGATCAGTGGCCTTCATGAGGCCCTTAGTGTTAGCACATTGCAAGACAGTATTGTGGGCGGTAGGTGCTCTGCATCTGTTAGATTGGTTTGGGTCTCAGTGATCATCATTAGCTTCAGTTTGGTTCAGTTTATTGTTCCTATGGGTGTGATGGCATTGCTTGAGGACAATCAATCTTTGGGAAGGGAGGATTTGTCATGTCCCCAATTTTGGGTTCCCCTGTTCAATAGTTGGAAATGATTTATGAGGCTTTTCAGTGAAGAAAAAAGGAAGTCGAGGATTATTTAATGTCACTTAGTTAGGAGATGTTATGTTTTAAAAGCGACATTAAGTAAAAAGGACATAAAGTGACTTTTAATATTCAAGTAAAAAGGTAAAAGGGGAATAAGGGTCATGTTTGATTTAGTCAAAAGGGGAAACTTCTAAAAGGGCATGGAGAAAGATTAAAAGGAGGGGTAGCACTTCACTTTGCATTATGTTTTGGATTGATCTCTTTGGAGTGCTATTGAAGCCAAGGTTTTAGTTAGGGTTTTGGAAAAACCCTTCCATTGTAGTTTAGTTTTAGTGGTTCAATATCCACCCTAACTAGACAAGGAGGAGGATCCATCCTAGATCTTCATTGGAGCTTCATCTTGTGATTTGACTTCATTTTTTAGTAGTAGCAATTCGCTTGGAGAGATAGTGGCAATTGGAGGGTTTGATCTCATCTATTGAGGAGGCCATGGCATGATTCCAGGTTTTTGGCTTGATATTGTGTGTTTTCATTAATGTATTGTAGCTGCTATAACAACCAATAGAGACTTATTCTTGTTGTGTTCCAGATTCCATTCATAATTAAATATCACATATTGTCTCTTCCATTTTTAGTGTATTTTTATTGCATGCAATATGTTTTACAAAATGTCTATTATTAGAATACATTCAAACTATTTGTAAAACTTTGTCAACTAGTTTAGAGCATAAAGAACACTTTTTGCACAGAAGAACAAAATATCCCATCCTAGCTACCTAGGGATATTACATGCTCAGTGGTGTTGGGATCACATAAGAATTCTAGGCAGAGGCATTCGAAACTGCAAAATTGTAATGTCCCTTTCCAAATAGGAGCTCTAGAAGAGGAGGCTTAATGGTCTAAACCGCCCCGTTAGACTATAGACAGGGCCAAAGAGGGGTAAACAGGGTTACTAGAGGTCACTCCAGTCATAGGTGTTATATTTGGAAAGTGACATTGAGCTAAAAAGGGTTAAAAGCACTTTTAAGTCATTATGAGCTAAAAATAGAAGTCAACAATGAATTAGGGTTTCAGCAGTGATTTAGGGTTTTGGAAGTCAACAGCGAATTAGGGTTTCAGCATGATTTAGGGTTTTGGAAAGCTATAAAGGAAGGGTCAGCGACCTAATTCATCATTATGAAGATTATGACTTGTCATTGAGGAGAAGAGGTGCATCTCAGGAGAGATAGTTCAGTGTATTCCAGGAGGAAGACACCAGTTGGTTGATATCGGTGTTGAAAGACACACCCTAGTCACCGGGAAGATCATCCACGTCTTCCATCATTCTTCATTGATTCCGCAGTGCTCCCATATTCTGGGTATTATCTTTTAGTTGCTTATTTGTATTATGGCTAAGATCCTTTTGTCTTTTGATCTAGCCGAGTGTTGTTATTTTATTCAGCCGCAGTTGCTTGTTTATATTCCGACTAAGATCCTTTGTATGTTGATCTAGTCAAGTATTGTCAGTTATTCAGCCGCATTTGGCCATTTTGTAATCCACAGAGATATCATAATACAAACTTTGCAGTCCTTTGTCGCGTTTATTATTTGTATGATCATTTATATGTTGTAAACCTTTGATCCTACACACACATTAGCAGTGTTTCCTAGACTAGCCAAGTCAGGAACATTACAGTGGTATCAGAGCTTTAGTCCTGCCAGCCTGTGACTAAAGACAATGAGTGCAGYAGAAGACCCAGAGGGCCTTGAACATGTAGGTGACGAATATGTCACTTACAATAGGCATCAGAAAAGAAGGCATAGGCCTGATTTCCCCCCTTTTCCTCCTAGCTCAGAGGAAGAGGAAGAGGAGCACAAAGAAGCATAGAGAAGGGTAGAGCATGAGGCTGAGCGTGAGGCAGAGAGGATGCTAGGAGACAGATATGAGCGACCAGAGGGCAGTGGCAAGGCCCCCATAGATCCAGAGGAAACTTTCATGCAGGTTATCAACGGTTTGTTAGCTAGTCAACAGACCATGTCTCAGTCCTTGGCACAGGTGGTTGATAGATTGGCTAGAGTGGGCACCTCAGATACACAAGTCCCGCATGCAGCACAGGGGAACTCGGGAGTAGGCAGTAGACCCCAATCACCCTCTCGCACATACACCTCTGCGAGTAGGATTCCTAGACCCTCGTTTCCCAGTTTCCAGAGGGCACCCCCGGTAGTAGCACCGCCAACAATAGCATAGAGGCCACCCACTCATGTCGACAACATTGCAGAGTATAGGAGGGAGTACACAGCATTGGGCCGTGACTTCCATCAGGACATGACCTTAGTCGAGTACTGTGGACTCAGACTCATGAACCACCCCAAAGAGCCACAGAGGGGAGGACCACAATAGCAGCAGGGGCATAACCTCGATTTCATCCAAAAAGTTGGGAAACTCACCATCCCTTCTTTCGACAGATCGTCCAAATACACCGCCAGAGCTTGGGTACATAAGCTAGACATGTATTACAAGCTCAACTAGATGACCGAGACAGAGGCCATCAGTTTCGCGACCTTACACTTGGAGGGTGAGGCACACGAGTGGTGGTATCATGGACTGGTGACATTGGGTCACAGTCACATCACCTCCTATAGGGAGTTTACATAGAGGCTCATGGACAGGTTTGACAAGAAGGATCCCGAGATACACTTCAGGGATCTAGCCCAGTTGAGACAAATTAGCATAGCAGAGGTGTTCATCACAATAGAGGCGTTCATCACAGAGTTTCAGCGAGTAGTCGTGGCAGTGAAAAATATATCACAGCCCAGGCTGATCATGCTATTCACAGAAGTACTCACAAAGCCTTTGAGAGGATGGGTGAAGGCATACAGGCCTCCCACTTTGCAGGATGCCATCCTTCGCACTCGATATCTGGCAGACTCAGTGCCAAAAACTAAAACTTTCTCCAAACCATTTGTGCCCCAGAGGGATCAAGATAGGAATCCATTCCAGAGAGAATGGAAGGGCAAGGAAAAGTTGGATGATGAGACTAGGCGAGAGCTTATGAGGAAGAATCTTTGCTTCAGCTGTAGAGATCCTTGGGTCCCAGGCCACAAGTGCATGGGCAAAGGAGAGATTCATTATATTGAGGTAGCAGCAGACAGCATGGAAAGTGAGGAGGAGGAGCAGGACAGTGGATCCACTAGTTTAGAGGAGGAGTCAGCACCAGCAGAGGAGCAACCTTCCTGTAGGCCACCGACACCGGCAGGAGCCCATCCTCCAGTAGTCCCACAACTTCCAGAACAGGCTAACAGAAGGAAACCAGCAAAGGGAGGTGTCATAGCGACACTTTCCGGTGTTCCCAGGTATGATACCCCTCATATCAGAGGGATTATCCAGGGGCAATGGGAAATCACCCTGATAGATGGTGGGGCCACCCACAACTTCATGGACGCTTCACTAATATCGAGACGGGCACTTCAGACATAGGAGTTTGAGGGGTTTGATGTTGCGGTAGCAGATGGCCACACAGTGGAGTGTCTAGACAGAGTTCCAAACCTAGAGATGAAGTTAGGCAACTACACAGTGAGAGACACATTTTATGTGGTTGACCTATCGAACACAGATGTGGTGTTAGGAGTTCAGTGGATGATTACCTTGGGAAAAATCACTACCAACTACCAAACCTTAGAAATGGGATTCAGAGATCAGGATGGGAAGAAGGTTGTTCTAAGAGGTATGTCAACAGGAGCACCCAGGACAGTTTCAGCCAAGAGGATGGAGAGGATATTTATACATGGGGAAGTAGCATATGTCGCAGAATGCTTGATCACTACTCAGAAGGATTTGGAAGGTCAACAACAATACCATACAGAGATCAAGAATTTATTGGGACAACATCAACAAGTCTTTGAGGCAATTCCACCAGGGAGACCACCTGACAGGGGGTTTGAGCACACCATTGAGTTGGAGGAGGGGGGAAAACCTATGATCATCATCCTAGGAGGTTCAAGGATGAGATAGAGAAGGCAATCAAGGAATTGCTGGCGATGGGACACATCAGACCGAGCAGCAACCCATTTGCTTCTTTAGTTGTCTTAGTTCTGAAGAAGGATGGCACCATGAGGATGTGCATTGATTATCGAGCCTTGAACAAGAAAACCATCAAGAACCGATACCCTATCCCACGCATTGACGACTTGATGGATGAACTGCATGGGGTATTTTTCTTCTCAAAAATTGATCTATTCTCTGGATATCATCATATCAGCATCCGAGAGCAGAACATAGAGAAGACGACATTTCGATGTCATTTTGGACACTTCGAGTTCCTGGTTATGCCATTTGGGCTAACCAATGCACCCGCTACATTCCAGTCTTGCATGAACCATATATTCAGGGATCAGTTAAGGAAATCAGTCTTGGT
>ML776758.1:394576-414867 GCA_009831015.1 Picea engelmannii | reverse complement strand
CCATTGGTATGACACCCTTCCGAGCATTGTACGGATATGATGCTCCCACTTTGGTAGACTTGGTCTTTGGGGAGAGCAGAGCTCCCAAGGCCAAGGATTGGATCATAGAGAGTCAGGAGATTCTCAAGTTGTTGAAAGAGAACTTGGAGATGGTGCAAAACCAACAGAAGATAAGTGCGGACAGGCACAGGATAGAGTGCAGCTTTGAGGTTGGAGATTTGGTTTTCTTGAGACTCCAGCCCTACAGATAGTCATCTCTGAAGAAGAGTGGGGCTGATAAGATCAAGCCCAGATTTTATGGTCCTTACAGGATCATGCATTGAGTAGGCGAGGTTTCTTACGAGCTAGAGCTTCCAGAGGGGAGCAAGATTCATAACGTGTTCCACGTGTCTTGCCTAAAAAAGGCAATGGGACAATTCATTAACACGTCATAGGAGCTTCCCCCGTTGGATGAGGAGGGACAGTTGGAGTTAGTTCCGGAGGAGGTTTTGGAGTTCCAGGAGCGGAAACTAAGGAGCAGAGTCATCAGAGAGTGTTTGATCAGATGGAGAGGGCTTCCAATAGAGGATGCTACTTGGGAGAGCGAGAAGGTGTTGCAGCACCCTGGACTGTATTGCTTGAGGACAAGCAATTTCGGGAAGGGAGGATTGTAATGTCCCTTTCCATATAGGAGCTCCAGAAGAGGAGGCTTAATGGTCTAAACCGCCCTGTTAGACTATAGCCAGGGCCAAAGAGGGGTAAACAAGGTTACTAGAGGTCACTCCAGTCACAGGTGTTATATTCGAAAAGTGGCATTGAGCTAAAAAGGGTTAAAAGCGCTTTTAAGTCATTATGAGCTAAAAATAGAAGTCAACAATGAATTAGGGTTTCAGCAGTGATTTAGGGTTTTGGAAGTCAACAACGAATTAGGGTTTCAACATGATTTAGGGTTTTGGAAAGCTAGAAAGGAAGGGTCAGTGACCTAATTCATCATTATGCAGATTATGACTTGTCATTGAGGAGAAGAGGTGCATCTCAGGAGAGATAGTTCAGTGTATTCCAGGAGGAAGACATCAGTTGGCTGATTTCGGTGTTGAAAGACACACCCTAGTCACCGGGAAGATCATCCAGTTCTTCCATCATTCTTCATTGATTCCGCAGTGCTCCCATATTTTGAGTATTATATTTTGGTTGCTTATTTGTATTCCGGCTAAGATCCTTTTGTCTTTTGATCTAGTCGAGTGTTTTTATTTTATTCAACCAAAGTTGCTTCTTTATATTCTGGCTAAGATCCTTTGTATGTTGATCTAGTCGAGTATTGTCAGTTATTTAGCCGCATTCGACCATTTTGTAATCCACAGAGATATCATAATACAAACTTTGCAGTCCTTTGTTGCGTTTATTATTTGTACGATCATTTATATGTTGTAAACCTTTGATCCTACACACACATTAGCAGCGTTCCTAGACTAGCCAAGTCAGGAACATTACAAAAATATTTGGTGAATATGTCTCCTTCATCGACGCTAGTCGACACGACTCCACATGAGGTATGGTCTAGTAAGAATCCTTCGGTTTTACATATCAAAGTCTTTGGATGTGACGCATTCGTGCATGTTCCCAAGGAAAAGAGGAGCAATCTGGACAAGAAGGAAGTCAATTGTATTTTCAAGGAATCAAAGGATATATGCTCTGGGATCCTGCATCTAGGAAAATAGTCTACAGTCAAGATGTAGTATTTAGAGAATTCAAAAGGAAGTTTGAGTCTGAAGTGATTGTGCAAACAGAGAATGATCTCGAGAAGGTGTGGTTTGAACTGAGGAACGAAGAACAAGATGATTTAGATTAGTCGAATGAATAAGATGGAGAGATGAAACAACCTACCCTAGTTGTGAGGCCTGAACAAGTAAGAAAACCAGTCAAAAGGTATAGCTTGCCTGAATTTTGTTTGCATTTGTATTAATTTCCACTGACGAGGAGCCCAAGTCAGTCAAGGAGGCAATCGACTCAGAAAAGGGTAGACTTTGGAAGGATACCATGATCGAAGAAATGGAATCCTTGCATAAGAATGAGATGTGGGATTTATTCAAATTACCTAGTGGAAGAAATATCATTGGTAGAAAGTGGGTATTCATGAAGAAGATGAACATAGGAGGTCAAGTTAAGAAATTCAAAGATCGACTGGTAGCGAAATGATATTCTAAAGTCGAAGGAGTCGACTTCGGTGAGATTTTTTCCCCTGTTGAAAAAATAACTTCCATTAGAGTACTAATGTCTCTTGCTGCAACATTTGATCTTGAAATAGAACAGATGGATGTAAAGACAACCTTCCTACATGGGGACCTGGAAGAATAATTCTACATGAAAACACCTGAAGGATTTGTAGTAAAGGGAAAAAAATATTTGGTGTGCAAATTGAAAAGATCCCTTTATGGTCTAAAGCAATCACCAAGGATGTGTTACCAAAATTTTGATACATATATCCTTAGTTTGGGATTTTTTAGAAGCAAAGATGATCACTGCATATATTCCAAAGAGGAAGATGATTGTTTCATATATGTAGCATTGTTAGTCGATGACATGTTGTTGGTTGAAAACAACATGGACACAATAATGGAGGTGAAGAAGAAACTATCCTCCAAGTTCGACATGAAGGATCTCGGTGCAACGAACCTCATTTTGGGAATAGAGATCAAGAGAGATCGAGCAACTACAAAGATTTGGTTGAATTAGAAAAATTATATTGAAACAGTTTTGAAATGCTACATGTAGGATTGCAAACATGTAAAGGTATCAATTCATGTTGGAGAAAAGCTAACTCCTGAATAGTGTCCAAAGAAACATGAGTAAATAGAGGATATGACATGTTTCCCCTGTGCAAGTGTTATTGGTAGTTTATTGTATGTGATGGACTACACTCAACTAGACATTTCCCATGCAGTGGGAGTGTTGAGCAGATACATGTCGACACTAGGAAAGGAGCACTGGAAAACTATCATGAGGGTATTCAGGTATTTGTGTGGCACAAAATATTTTGCTATATGTTGCCAAGGGAAACCTAGAGGTGATAGTGAAATAGATGTGCATCGATTTGTTGACGACGACTGGGTTGGAGATCTGGATCAACAAAGGTCTACCAGTGGATATGTGTTCAAGATATTTGGTGGAGAAATCATATGGATGAGTAAGCAACAAGAAATTGTAGCATTGTCAACAACATAAGTTGAATACATTGAAGCCACTCATGGGAGAAAAGAAGCAGTATGGATGCAATGACTGTGTTCAGAGAATGGGTTTGAGCAAAGAGCTATCAAGATAAATTGTGATAGTCAAAACACAATATTTCTAGCAAAGAACCTAGCTTATCATTCCAAGACTAATCATATTTATGTACAATACTATTTCATGAGAGACATGGTGGAAAGAAACAAGGTGTTGCTGGAGAAAGCAGACATGTTGGAAAACATAGCAGACTTTTTGACCAAGTCTGTGAGTGTTGTGAAGTTCTCTTTGTGGAAAGAGGTAATAGGCATTGTTTCTTTGGATCTGTGAACAAAAGTTCAGGAAACTCTCAGTTTCAGCAGAGAAGACAACAAGTTGGAGAATGTTGGGTTTTTATATTCTTTGCAGTGAAATTCAAAGGTCATGGTAGGTCGACCGAGAAAATTCGAAGTTGAATTAATTGACAACAAGTCGAAGAGGTCAACCGACAAGAGGTCAATAAGTGGTCGAGTGGAAACCGACTAAAGACCGAATGGAGTTCTACTGGTAATCCGACTTAGTATTCAACTTTAAGAGAATCCCAAGATTTGTGGGATTTGTAGCCAATGATCTGTGTGGATCTGTAACCATTTTTGGGCACCTTTCTTTAGGGTTTTTCCTACTATAAAGCCTATAAATAAAGCGTGTCGTATTAGTATTAAGTTGACCTTCAAGATAATTTTTTAGCAGTAGGTTGATGTTCATGTAGATCTAAGCCAAATTGGCTACAAGGTTGTCCATGTGTAAATCAAGAAGGTGTGGTGTCGATTGTGTCTTAGGTGTGGACAAAGGTTTGGCATGTAAAATTTTATTCTGAATGGATAAGACAACAAGAGAACAAGACGCTCAAAGAATGTTGGTTTTCCTATTTGGGTTTCTAGGATAAAATATCTGAGTACTCTGTGTTTGCTTTGTTATTTAATTTATATCTTAAATCTTTCTTTCTCTCTTCTGTTAGGTTTCACGTGGAAGCATTATATTTCCTTAAATTGTACAATTATCTGCCCAAAGTAATAATAACACTACAAGGTCTAGATTCATATACAACATGATGTTTCCACAAGCAAGGTTGGCCTAAAAGAACATCACAAACTTCAAGGGGGGAAATATCACACAATACCTCATCCTTCAAGGGCTTGATGCCTTAGGGTAGGTGACATTGTTGGCTAATGCGAAGATCTCTCCCTTGACAGAGCCACCCAATGGTTTAAGGTTTCGGATGTGGTGTTATTGGTAGGTCCAACCGCTTGTAAAACTCTGCTGAGATGAGTTTATTTTGACTTCTGCTATTGACAATTAAGTGCAACGAAGCACCCTTCACCCACATCTACGATTGGAAAAGGTGATCACCTTACTCTGGTTCTTTGGGTTCACTTGGTTGGAACTTAGTGGTAGCTATGGTGGTGTTGGGTTCCACATCAATGATCTACTTCCCCTTATCTGGTTCTAATTCTGATTCGGAACCTGCATCTAAATCTGAGGCTTTCAACTCGGCCACAAATGACTACTTTGCGTGGCATTCATATGTTTTATGCTAGGGGATTTTATGGAATTTGCACCACTTTTTGGTGTCTTTCTTCATCTTCCCATTACCCTTCTTTGTTTGCGGCTTGGACTGGTTTTCCTACATTGTTCCATCCTTTATTTTTCCTTTTCTCTGCGGGTTGGGGCTGCATTTTCCCTGCTTCTTCTATGAGGAATTCGCAGATCCAAATTCTCGATTCTTCTGTTTAAATTTCTTCTCGATTTTGACAACATATTGATAAGCCATGCCTAGTGATGAGATGTCCAAAAACTCCATTTATGTTTGGATGTTGATGCAGAACATCGTGGTACTTGAGCACCAGGTTTTGTTCAGTCTTTGATACCCAGCTTGGTGCGCAAGGTATGGAATACATTTGTGAACTCTGACATTGTTTGTTCCCTTTCCTCCCGCGGCATGGTTCATTTTGTATACCGGTCATTGTAGCTTCCAACATGGTAATGTTGTTCCTTAATAACATCCCTGAAAGAACCCCAAGTGGGTACGACTGCAAATATTGTAGATTCATCCATGGCCTTTTGCTCATAGTAAGTCTCCCACCAATCCTTGACATGGGGGACAACCTTAAGGAGCACAAAAGTGATATTTTCTCTATCAGAAAAAGTATGGACGGAAAAATATCCTTCAAGGAGATTCAACCATTTTTCTATAGCCTTTGCATCTATCTAAGCTTAAAATACAGGAGCATCAAAAATAACTTGTACCTTGAAGGGGGCAGCACCTCCAAAGTGGTCACTTGACAAAGATATGTCGGTTGTTGGTAGTTGTTGAAGGATCTGGGAAACAATATCCATCATCTCATTCCTTTGCCGCTCTAGCGCTTCCTCAAGCAATAGTTTAATAGGATCTCATACTCCATCATATCTCTTTTCTTCCACCATGGGAGGACATCAATGTCGGTGAGGACAGTGCTTCAAAGGCTCAAATAGTTTGAGTCCCAACTCCTTATACCCTGACCTCGTCGGGGACATGCACAAAGAAACAGATAAAGAGAAAACCACTTTGATACTACTAATCCAAACTAATAAATGGAATGAAATGAAATACAAATTTATAACAAAAACATAGAGATACGGTGAAACTTGACTTCTATAAATAAATTAATTGTGTTGAACTGTAAAAAAATCCAGAATGAAACAAACTCGCTCGAATGGTGGTAGTTGATCTCTGAGAAGAGACGTGACAACTACGTGCATTCGACAGAGAGAATTACAATGAGGCCGAAAGGAATTTTTATCATAAAGAAGCAATGAGGAAACCCTAAACATCCAAAAACCTAACCCTAGGAGATGAAACACCAAAAGGTGTGTGGGCCCCAATGGGTTAGTTGGTACACCAACTCCTTAGGGTCGTAACTTTTGCATACAATCTCCATTTGACGCGCTCAATATCCCATTGAAAAGGTATATCCGAGAAGAACACATTCCAATCAGCCCAAATTATGTCTTTGGATATTGTTTAGGCATTGTCGCGCCCATAAAATGTTTTTTAGGGCCTCAAAACGGCCTCGAAAGTTCAGGACCCAAAAAAGTGTAGAAAAACTACCAAAATGGAAAATTGTGCTTTGAGCCAGTGGAATAGGTGGGTGGCCACCGATATCCACTGGGATCATTCTTGATCCTGTGGTAAGTTTTCAAGAACCCTGAATGCCTCATATAGGAGAAGTATGCAACTATAGAAGGACCTTATGTTTGAGTTGGGAATTCTTACATAAATATAGGTGATCATGATACCATAGAAAATCATTTTTCCATACAAATTCATCTAATGCATTGGGGTCCTCTTGTATTTTTTGAATGATCTTGCATACCTCTTAATATTGCTTCCATTATATCCTTGCTTCTTCCACCCCATTGAAATTGCAGAATAAAAATAGCACATAGTGAACCCTCTGTTTCTTCTTCTTTCCTTGAAAGTGCATCTACCACAATATTATGTTTTGCTTTGTGTAGATAATTTCAAATTCATAACCTAGAATATTTGTAAACCTTTTTTGTTTCTCTTCTGATAATTGTTTCTCCGAGAAGTACTTCAAACTATCATGATTGATTTTTACTTTGAAGTATCTTCCTATTAGGTAAGGGTGTCATTTCTTAATTGCATGCAGTATGACCGACATTTTTTTTATATAAATGGGTTTGAGTATGTTTTTTCCTTTAATTTGGTTGCTTTCAAAGGCAATGAGCCTTCCTTATTGCATCAAAACTACACCAAATCCATGTCTTAAGGCATCACACTCCACAATAAATGTTTTTGTGAAGTCAGGTGTGGCTAGGACAAGAGTTCTATACATAGCCTTCTTAAGTTTTTCAAAAGATTTGGTTGCTTCTTGAGTCCAAGAAAATGTTTCCTTCTTTAATTATGTTGTTAGAGGTGCTGGTATTTTACCATATTGCTTGAAAAAATTACGGTAATATCCTGTTAATCCTAAGAATCCTCTAATTTTCTTCAAGGTTTTTGGAATTGGCCATTCCCTCATATCTTTAATTTTGTTAGGGTCCAATTTTACACCTTCATGAAATACAGTATGACCCAAATATTCCACTTCTTGAACCCCAAAGGCACACTTGGAAAGCTTTGCATAAAATTGTTGCTCTTCCAAAACTTGTAATACTCTATCAACATGTTGTACATGTTGGGGATTGAGTGTAATCTGATACGAAAAAAAGTAAACATAACTGCAAATAATCGAAGAGGAATAACTTCAGAAAAGATCAATGGCGTCTAAAGACACCGTTACAACACTTAAGCACAGTGCATTGTGATCAAAACATCAATCCATGTTGGACATACTTTCTAAAAATTCAACCATATGATAATGACCCATCAGGTTTGTTATTAATAGCCTCAAGATCTAACCAAATTCCTTGGAATCAAGAAGATCTTTTCCACATACAATCGTTGGTCGTTAGAGATGAATTTTTCAAACCCACGTTGTCTAGCTAGCTCATCAAGGTTACTCGACTTGATCATTCATGTCTCCAACTCATAGTCGATTGCTCAATTGGTCGATCCATCGATCGAATATCTGACTGATAGGCTTGTCGATTACTCGACTAACTAATGTTGACTTTCGGTCGATCGCCCAACCAATTGTTGGTCGACTGCCCGACCAAATAATTCCAGGAGAAGTATGATGAACCATTAGAACCTGAGGTTCCAACACCCCCCCATAAACACACAACTATGGAGATTCAGGAGGTGAAATTAAGTCAGCATGACACCCCCCCATAATTGCAGCTTCCTCAATCCCAGGCATAGTACATAGCTTGATAAGCTTAGCTTCAGACAAATGTTTAGTAAAGATATTAGTAATTTGATCATCTGTGTTGTAGTAGATAAGAGTGACAACTTTCTCTTGAACTAATTGACTCAAATAGTGAGCATGAAGCTTGGAATGCTTCATTTTATTGTGTGCAACATGGTTGCCAACAACTTGAATCACATTTAGATTGTCACATTAGAGTGTAGTCAAGGTTTTTACAAGAAACTCGAGTTCTCCTAAGAGGCGATGAATCCATACTACCTTTGTTCATGCATAAATGACTCCATTATACTCATATCCTATAGTCAACAAAGAGACTACCTTATGTTTCTTGCATGACCAAACCAACGGTTCAGTGCTAAAGGAAACACATAGCGAGAATTGGACTTTCGATCATCATTATCGCCTACTCAATCAAAGTTGGTGAAGCTAACCAATGGATCTAATATTCAACAATATTTGATACCAAAATGAGCGATGCCCTTGGGATAACGAACAATCCTTTTGATGGATTTCCATTGGATTTCTATGGGGTCTTACATAAACCGAGAAATCACACTAATAACAAAGGAAATGTCAGGTCGACTATAAGTGAGATAAATAATATTGTCAACCAGTTGTCGATAGAGTATAGCATCGACTTTGGGAGACTAACAAGTTTTACTCAACTTAAATCTAGACTGAAAAGGAGTAGCACATGGATTACAGTATTCCATCTTAAAACGTGTCAAGAGATCCATTACATATTTAGATTGAGAAACGAAAAGACCATTAGACATTGGTAGTACTTGAAGACCCAAAAAACATACAAAATACTAAGATATGGCATATCAAAGGAGTGAGCAAGTTGTTTCTTCAATCTAAGAATGAGATAAATGTTATTACCAATAATGACAAAGTCGTCAATATATACAACAATAATCAAAATATTTCCATGAGTATGGAGTACATTCAAACTGTTATCATATTCACAACATTTGAAACCAAGATGAAGAAATTTATGGGGGAAAACTTAAGGTAGACCAACAGCCATGTTTTGTGTTTCCAACGACTGTAAACTTTGAAAATTTAGGTGTTTGATTTATTCATTCCAAACTTGACTTCATTCATCAGTGTGAGAAATAAGAGCAGTTGTTTCATATTCAAGTCGAGTCAAGTCGCAAAACTTATGCAAATTGTTCTTTGGATCGAGAAACCTTGCGGCGACAATCAACTGGCCATTTTTTAAATCTCTGCAAAGAAACAATAAGTTCATAACTCCACAATTTTACCTATTTGTGTCAATTGAGAAACAGACAAAAAAAATTCACTAAGATTCAACACATGATAGACGTCAACAATCCCTCCATGTCGACAGGGAATATCACCACAACTAGTAATGTCGAGAGAAAAGTCATCAGCAACATAGATATTTCACTCCACACCTTTATCTAAGGACATGAACAAGAAAGCATTTTTATCCATATGAGGAGTGCATCCAAAAATCGACTACCCATTCAGTTTGAGAAAGAAATGCTTGAGAAATATGTACTGTCAATTTTCACATGCAAATCTATGTGACTAATTTAAGATCTGAAAATTGCTCCCTAATGATCTAAAAATAAACCCTAATTGTTATCACTGAACAACTTTACACTGAAATTATTGACTGAAAACATATGTAGTAGAAACACAAAGATGATAGATGAATCATCAATATACATGTGACACAATTTCATTTATGTAATCTTGTTAACATCAGAAATCCTCAGGGAAAAACCATCCCTCCCAACCAATACAATATCACGAAAATATGAGGACAATCTTGTCCTCCAAAGTCACCAAAAATGGGAACAACCTTGTTCTACAATAACCATACAAATCAGAAAAGAAAAAAAAAAACCTCAACAATATTCCTAGGAAACTCCTCTATACATGAATCTGTTGTAGACAACCTGTACAGCCTGTTGACATTACCTATTAGCCTGTACGGATCTGTACCAACCTAGAAACTCAGATACATGATTCACCTTACTGGAAATCCACATACATACGCTTTTTTCTCTCCTACAAACCATGTATACCCTATATGTGATCCATCCTTCTGCAACTCTCGTGTATACGCAATTCACCCTCCTACAAACCGGGTATAGTACGAAAAATTCGCTCCACACACGCGACCTTCTTCACTTCTCTCTTCAAGGATAGATTCACCACCTTGTAGACTTTCCCTTTGTTGAGATCACCAATCCTCCTAGCACAAGTGCAAACTCATTTATGCTAGCTCCATCATGTCTCCACACACTCTACATGATTGTGTAATGTCACAATGACCTCTCTCCTTTATATACAAGTCCTAGGGGTAAACATAGAAGACCCTCCACAAGTCAACATCAAATTAGGCTTTCCTTGTGGGTGTGAAGCCCCAACACAAGCCCACAAAGCCCATCATCAAACCCATGAATCCCCCACTCAAATCCAAGGGGGTTTTCACCACACCGAAAGAGTGATGTGGTGCCCATAACGATTCCCACATTCCCAACACCTAGGGTCATGTGATAATACCTTCCCAAAGCTATAAAAATCAACACTCCCTCTTAGCGAGGAAAATATCCTCACCACACTCCACAAGTGGGAATACTTCTCGATGCTACCAAATCATCAAAACTCCCTCTTAGTGAGGGACGCATTCCATCATCCATCATCACCTGGTAGTAGCTTTGTCTCATGTACTAGATCCTCTACCACAACTTCTCTTTAATTTTTTTTATTGGTTTCTCCCTCTGTCACCGAAGCAAATCCTGCTCACCATTCCTCCTAACTGGCTACATCCTCAGTCATTGAAGCAAATCCTACTATCTAACATGATTCCTTCCTAGAAGACACCCTACTCCTAGAAGCCTCCTACCTCAGAACGTCATGTCTGGCCATCTCAACCTATGACACCTACCTGAAAGTATTGGAATATTCCTCTCTCCCATCTAGACTTGAAGGTTGGCTCCCACTAAGCGATTGACTCTCCCTCCGAGCCTCCTGACTCCCTCTGAGCCTCCTAACTCCCTCTAAATTTGAAACCCATTTGAGCCTCATGAATCCCTCTGAATTCGGACTCCCTCTAAGTCCCTTGAATGCCTCTGACTCCACACAACCTTCATAGCTACCTACTCCATGTCCACTATCACTCTATTGAAGTCTATTCTCCTCTAAATTTTCTTCAAAGGTTGTTCCTCCCTACTATATCCTAAGGGTTGACTCCCTTTGAACTCTGGATCCTTATGAGCTAGCACTACTGGTGGATATATTTTCTCCCTCTATACCTATGTTATTGGTGGGGCCACCTACCTCACCACTAGTGGAGATACATGCTCCCTCTGTGCTACTAGTGGGGCTACATGCCTCACCACTAGTGGAGCCACCTACTCCTTCTCATCTGTCTTTATGTTCCTGTTGACCACAACATGCATAGGTTGGCCCCCTCTAACTCCAAGAACCACTGTTAATCCAAAGCTAGATCCTAGAGGCATAAAAAACACTTGTCTAACTCAAAATAATATGTGGTACCCCTTTCTCTCAATCTCTGAGACTGAGAGAACACTCCTCCTAAGTTTTGGCTCCCATAACACATTTGACACCCTCAAACCCTCTCATGAATCCAATTAGAATGATATTGTACCAGATCCCCGTACTGCATGATTTACTCTTGTGCCAAGCTCCACACACAATTTTGAGCCAGTCTCTGTGAAAGTGTCAAACAACTCTCTAGCACCTATCATATGGCAAGATGCTATGTTATCCACCAACCAAGTCCCCCTTCTAGAAACTGTAACTAAAAGGGTGGATACCAACAAGACCTCCCTCTAGAACCTTTCTGCATGATCCGAAATCGGATCCAGAACCCTGACAGGGCTTGAAAAATGCTCAAAAATGAAAGTGCTTGGAATGCGACGAAACCAGTGCCATTGCGTCCGTCTCGTCTTCTTGATTCCGGCAGTATATTTACTTTGTCAAATGGGCTCCGTATGAATAATATATCGCGTTCTATCCGAAAATCCAAACAGGTTAAAAAAGGGATGATTGTACAGTCCGTACAGTCCACGTGGCATGCTGACTGTGCAGACCGTACTATCCGTACAACTGACGTGGAAATTACAAAAGGTGACACGTGGCAACTCTAGGAAGCGACACGTGTCAGGCAGATTTGGACGTACGGGCAGACAGCTGGACCAATCCGGAGGTGACACGTGTCACCATTATAAGGGTGACACGTGGCACGGATGACGTTAGCAGCTGACGTGGTAGGCTGACAGGGCAGACCCACAAGCTGACAGGTGGCAGTATGGCAGATGACGTAGCAAGCACGTGGGCTAATCGGCAATTGACACGTGGCAGATTTATGTTGGGTGTTGAGGTGCCACGTGGCACCCTGTGGTTGGTTGTTGGTTTTGGTTTAAAAGTTATATGGTGTGCATGGGAGTCGAACCGGCGACCTCCCGACCGGGCAGAGGACTGGCAGGACCGGGCTAACCACCCGGGCGCCCATTAGTTCTTATAACATATGTGGCACAAATTTTATTTAAAATGGTTGCAATGTTTGATCGGCGGTAAAAAGGGCCAGGGCTTAGCCCCAGCCCTCGGAGCGAACACAGCATATGACCATTCCATGAAACCGACGGCGCGGGAGTTCACAGATAAGGGCCTGGCCCTTGGTTCCGGGCGATCGCATACGACCCGAGGTCATACACCAAAATTGTGGGCTCGGTTAAGGTAGTTAAGACATGGGATATATGGTTACCAAGAAACCGGGAGTTAGCGCGCGAAAAGGGGGGGGCAGCGCATAGCCTATGGGCTAGCGCGTGGCCACATGCCTTATATAACCGTGCAGTTAGGGTGCGCACGTGAATGAAGGGGGATATCGCCCAATAAGCTTTATATGGATTTTCATGCCTAAGTATTGGGCTTTTTGTTGTCATTCAGCCTATTTTTAATGGATTTTCTCCATTTTTGGGGGATATTGGGCATTTTTTTAGCCCAAATTTTGGGAGGAAGTTGGAGGTGAGCAACCAACTTCAAAGCTATATAAACCAGGCCTGTTTGAGGCCATGGGAGATCATTCATATCATTCAGAGCAGAGTTATGCTGAGGAGAAGCCAAGCCAAAGCCATTTTGATGCAGAGAAGCTTTTGAGAAGGAGACGTTGTTGGATCATTTATGGGAGCTCCGGATGTCCGTTTTGCGTGTCGTTTTATTTGCAGGGTTCTAGAGATCTGGAAGAACATGACCAGATCAGTATTGTATCCATTTGGCATTGCAACGATGTATTTTTGAGCTCTTGAACAGAAATAAAGAAGCCTCCCCACAGAGACAAAGGCCCGGAGACGTAGGCAAAGTTGTGTCGAACTCCGTTATCAATCTGCGTGTTATGGTTTGCTATCTATTATTTCATTTCAGATCTGCATACATGTATATGGCTGTCATAATTCCTCTTCTTTCCTCATTCTTTCACTAAGTTTTCTCAAATGGTTAATTAACGCATGCAAAATTAAAACTCAACCATA
The DNA here is from genome assembly GCA_009831015.1 of Picea engelmannii. Classification (NCBI taxonomy): domain Eukaryota; kingdom Viridiplantae; phylum Streptophyta; class Pinopsida; order Pinales; family Pinaceae; genus Picea; species Picea engelmannii. Next base: position 401,285 of record ML776758.1, on the reverse strand, counting down.
AGTCATTAAAAGATCCTACGGATCACTGCAACCTCATCAACCTCTGTTGTTGATGATTGTTTCCTTCTTCCCCTTCCCCTCCAATGTGGACACTTTGAAGAAAAATGACCATATTCATGACACTCAAACCATTCTTATCCTCCCTAGACACCAACCAAGTCTCCTCCTGAATACAATCATCCCATATCCTCTCAAACCATGGAAACATCTCTCATGCACAAATCCTCTACACAAAAGGTTCCCAAAACCTGGGAAGATCAACTCAACATCCAATAACACATGTCCATCCTGGAAAAACACTACATAGTCCTAGTATTTCCCTAAGGCTGAGAACACACTCGTGGAAACATAGCATATTTTCCACTCGTAACACACCCCCTAAATCCATCTGAAATACCACTACTCCAGATCCATGTACTACATGCCTGGTCCTCCTACCAATATCCTTGTACATACCTAAGTCAAACACTGTGAAACTCATAAACAAATCTTGTTCCCTTGTCATGTGTCAGTGGCTCTCTCTAGATAATAACCATGTAATCATCCAAGGTAAACATCCATTTATCATGTTTCCTCATCTGAATAGTCCCAAGCTATGGTTGGACACTCATTCTAGTCCACTCTATAACACTGCAACTCATCTCTGCAAATGTGCTCATCCTCCTGGGTGAAATACTTCATAAATTGTTGTACCTCGACAATGTGCAAGTCTCTGGCCTGATGAAGACTCTATCTCATGAACCTGACATACACACAAAGCCAGCTTGTTTGTGCCAAAACACCTAAATTGCACCCATCATAACTCACCATGACAAGTCACCTTAAATCCATCCACAGGGTTGGAAATCTGCCACGCAACATACTTCTATGATCTGGGATCTCCGCCAATCCACCAAAACTCCCAACCTGCCACACCATCGAGCTGCAATAACCCACAACTCCTCGTCTGGATGGTATACTCTGTGTATCAAACCAAATACCATCTAACATGTTGCCACATGTAACCATCACTATAGCTCCCTCTCATAGCTATCACCTGTGACTTGCCTGGAACAAGAACAACACTCCTCCAGTGTTGTATCCAAAATGTGTCTCAAGATTATCCCCTTCTCTTTAGATACCAAGCTCTGATACCATGTCAATTTTTATGTGCAACTCTATGCGACTAATTTCATATCTGAAAGTTGCTTCCTAGTGATCTAATAGTAAAACCCTAATTGTTATCACTGAACAACTTTACACTGAAATTATTGACTGAAAACATATGCAGCAGAAACACAAATATCAAAGATGAATCATCAATATACATGAGACAAAAATCCAATTATGTATTATTGTTAACATCATAAATCCTAAGGGAAAAACCAGCCCTCCCAGCCAATACAATATCACCAAAATATGAGGACAACCTTGTCCTCCAAATTCACCAAAAATAAGAACAACCTTGTTCTCCAATAACCATACCAATCAGAAAACCAACCCTCAGAAGTATCCCTAGGAATCTTCTCTACACACAAATATGTTGTAGACCACTTGTACGACCTGCTAACCTCACCTGTCAGCATGTATGGATCTGTACCTTCCTAGAAACTTAGATACGTGATTCACCTTATTGGCAATCTCTGTACATACATTGTTTTCTCTCCTACATACCGTGTATACCCTATACGTGATTCGAACTTCTGCAACCTGCATATATATGCGCTTCTCCCTCCTACAAACCACGTATAGTATGAAAAATTCACTCCACACGTGCGACCTTGTTTGCTTCTCTCTTCAAGGCCATATTCTCCACCTTGTAGACTTTCCCTTTGTTGAGATCACCAATCCTCCTAGAACAGGTGCAAACTCACTTATTCTAACTCCATCATGTTTCCACACACTCTACATAATTTTGTAATGTCACTATTACCTCTCTCCTTTATATACAAGTCCTAGGGGTCAACATAGAAGCCCCTGCACAAGTCAACATCAAATTAGGCTTTCCTTGTGGGTGTGAAGCCCCAACACAAGACTATAAATCCCATCATCAAACCCATCAATCCACCACTCAAATCCAAGGGGGTTTCACCAAACTGAAAGTGTGATGTGTTTCCCATAATGATTCCCACATGCCCAACACCTAGGGTCATGTGAGAAAACCTGCCCGAAGCTACAAAAATCAACACATACTTGGAAGGTGAAATTATTGGTAGTTCGGCGAACAATGGAAACGTCTCCTTAAAGTCACTTGACCTTTTCCTCTAAGTCATCTCTCTTCTTGTGGCAATTTCTCTCCACATTTCCAGTCTTTCCATAGTACTAACATGTCTTCTTCTTTTGATTCTTCTGATTGGATGTCGGTTCATTTATCCTCCCGTTAGTTTCTTGGTTAAGGCATTATGTTCTTTGTATAGGGGTATTAAATCGTCCTCTTTCCTTATTATTCACCTTATCCTTTTCCTTGAGCAAGTGAGCTTGATGTTTTCCACCAAGCTTACCTTCATTAAGAAATATGTGTTGATCATTGATCCATAAGCCACAAAAAAATTCAAAGGTATAATCCTTACCATATTCCTTGTGTGTGTGCTAGTAGGTGTGGAAAGTCAAAATAAACACATTGAATGGTGTTCTCATATTCATCAGGACCAGTTCGATGATTTATCCTTCTTTATTCTAATAAGTATTCCCACATTCACCCAATTTCAACTGCAGCTCCTTCACTTGTGCAAAATAGTCCTCAATTCTATTGAAGGAATGTAGATCGAGAGAGATCAACTCTTTCTCCAATTGCATGACATGTCTTTCATTGATTTTGTCGAACAAATACTTCAACTTCTTCCAAAATTGATGAGGGCAATCGATTCAACTAGTATCGAACCGAATCTCCAGCGAGATATAGGTCATGAAGACCCCCACAATATCATCCTTCTTTTCATCAACAACAAACTTCATATAATCATTTGTCAAATCTGAAATCACAACCTTCATATATTTCCATAGTCCCTTACTCTTCAATAAGGTTTCCATATCTGGTGCCAAGATAGCATAATTTGATCCATTCAACACAACAAGATCAATCTTTGAAGCCATATTCGATATCTAAAAAGATTTGATTTGTTTCCATAAGTTACAGACAACAAATCATCGGCCCAGAGTCAATCACAAATAGGTCTGACTCAGCAAGATTTCCAGGCAATAAGCGAGGTCTCAATCAGTGACGCTGATATCATGTTGGGGATTGAGTGTAACCTTATATGAAACAAATAAACAAAATTGCAGATAATCAAAGAGGAAGAACTTCATAAAATATCGGTGGTGTTTAAAGACACCATTATAGCACTTAAGTGCAACTCATTGTGATCATAACATCACAACTCATGTTGGACATATTGTCTAACAATTCAACTATATGATATTGACCCATTAATTTTGCTATTAATAGCCTCAATATCTAACCAACTTCATTGGAATCAAGAAGATCTTGTCCACATACAACCATCGGTAGTTAGAGTTGACTCCATCAAATCCTTGTTGTCTAGTTGTTAAGGTCACTTGACCTGATTGTCCATGCATCTAATTCGTAGTTAATTTCTCAGTTGGTTGATCTACTAGCCGACTATCTTCAACTGTTGGTTGACTATCTGACCAAAAGGCTTGTCGACTACTCGATCGAATGATGTTGACTTCCAGTTAATCACCCAACCGACTATTTCTAGTTGTTGGTCAACCGAATGATTCAAGGAGAAGTGTGATGAACTATCAGAACATGAGGTTCCAACAATACATGATCTTCCCAAGATTTGTTGTAGATTAGTATGTCATCAAAAAATACCAACACAAATTTTCTAAGGAAGGATTTGAAAATAGAATTCATCAAGATTTGAAATGTTGAAGATGCATTAATAAGTCAAAATGACATAACGAAAAACTCATAATGACCTTCATGTGTTCTAAAGGTTGTTTGGAAATGTCCTTCTACCTCATTCTGATTTGATGATATCCTGAATGAAGATCAAATTCAGTAAATAAAATTGTTCCATGCAATTCATCTAATAATTCATCAATGACAAGGATAGGAAACTTATCTTTGATGGTCATTTTGTTGAGTTGTCTATAATCTAAACACATATGCCATGAACCACCCTTCTTCGTAACCATCACTATTGGTGAAGAGAAAGAACTTTGGATAGGTTGAATGATGCCCACCTCTAACATTTCTTGAATCATACACTCAATATCACTCTTCTATGTATATGGAAACCCTAAGGCCTAATGTTAGGTGGTACACTTCATGGTTGCAAATGAATAGCATGGTCATGATCTTGGGCAGGTGGAATACCCTTAGGAATCTCTCCAAATACCTTGGAATGGTTGTTGATAACTATTTGGAGATACACCAGAGCATAGGATATAGATATTTGAACATCTAGTGAGCACAATTGTTTAATTACACCATGGTGTCCCTTTTTGAGTAATTTTTTCATCCTATTGGAGCTTATCACCTTAGAGGGTTTCCCTTGGATACCTCTAAGATCAATTTCCTTACCTTCTTAGAAAAATATCATGAAAGGATATTGAAAATTAAGGGCCACTATTCCCAATGATTATAACCATTGTACCCCTAATACAACATCAACACCACCCATTTAGATGGAAATAATTGGACTATCCAATAAATACTCCCCCATATTGAGCTTAATACTATGGCACTTCCTAGAACAATTTATGGTACCTCCATCTACAATAATTACTTGAAACGTTTGTGTTGGAAATACAAATCAATTGAGATATTTTGCTCATTTGTAATTGATGAAGTTATGGGTGCTACCACAATCAATCAACATTGTTACCTTTTTCTTTTTTATGTATACTTGTATCTTGAGGGTTTGTGGAGTATTGATCTCATCCAATGCATGACAAGATATCGGTGGAGTAGTCTTTTCTAGATCTCTAGATCTTGTGTTGGTTCCAATTTTTTATCTTCTTCCTCTTCACAATCTATGTAGAATAATTCATTCTCATTGCATGTATGCCCCTTACTGTACTTTATGTCACAATTGAAACATAGTCCCTTTTTTATTGTTTCATCCATTTGTTCAAGTGTCAACCTTGTCATTTGAGTGAGGTTATGAGAGGGAACATGGTTCTCTCTATAGTTGTTAGTGGCCACCCTTCTAGTATCTATATTTTTCTTTTCCACTTTCCTTGCCATTTTGAAAGCTTGCTCTAGGGATTTAGGTTCGAAGAGACACACCTCGTGTTGAATGATCTACTTTAAAGTGCCCATAAAGATATCTAACAAATTGTCCTCCAGATTTTTCTTTACCCTAAGACTAAGCTTTTGGAATTGTTGAATGTGCTCTGTAATTGGACCTTTTTTTCGAAGATTTATCAATTGAATGAAGAATGTATTGCTCTTAATATCCCCATAACGTGATATCAATTCATCTGTAAAAATGGACCACTATATAATAGAATCATGTTTTCTTTCACAAAGCCATTGATACCAAACAAATTGATCATTTTCTAAATACAAGGATGCAATAGGTGCTTTGTGTAAGCTTAGCACTTGGTGTAGATCAAATAATTGATCCATCTATAATATCTATGTTATAGGATCTTTACCATCAAACTTCCTCATATGAATATTCAAAACGAAGTAGCTCCTTGGTGTCACATTGAAACTTCTATGATGTGGATATTGGAGCGATGAATGATTCTAATATTTAGTATTTGTGATCTCCAATTGTGATAAAATACTCCCCACGTGTGATTAATTCTCAACACCATTTTTCTTCTTATTTTCATTATCTCCTTGGATCTCCATATCCCTTTTAGGTATCCTCTGTAAGAGAATGGTTTCTATGTATTTCATGGAATTTTGCATTACATTCATAGATTTTTGTGTTTCATTCATGGATTTGTGTACTTCTTCTTTATTTTCATCCATCATATTTTCCATCTCTTGAGTTTTTCTTTTTGTGTTTAAGACCTATCACTTGTTATTGACCTAGCACTCAAATAATTAATTTGATCCTCCAACTCGAATAGCTTGTTATGTATCTCTTTATTTTCTTCATGAGTTATAGATGGGATTTTTTAAGGTTTAATTGGTGTTGAAATAATGTTTGGAGCCATGTGGTATAACAATAATAATACTCCTCTCTTTTACCTTTATCACAAATTGTGAATCACCAAAAACATATCTTCCAATAAAAAGTTATGCCAATTGTAAGTTACATACCTTTCAAACCCTAATTTTGGAGTATGTCTGGATGGTTGACCTTTCTCCTAATATACCTATGAACTGTGAACCCTTCTAAGTCTGAAATTTTTTCTTGTGGTACTATCATATGACTTCTTAGACTCCTAAAAATTTCACAGTTTGAACCTTCACTGATAAATAGTTATAGCACAAATACCAAAATGACTTGTTTAAGACTAATTTCAGGATTAGTAAAACCCCCAACTTCCATAAGATATATCTCACCAATTATAATGATTCAAATTCAAAAAATAATTCCACAGGTTATTCGCTATGTCTACTTAGGATTTTGAAAATTTCAGAGTCTGAAACTTCACCGAAATATTTTTATAGAGAAAATAAAATGAAATATTCTAAGTTGTAAATTTTGGGAAAACCCTTCTAGTTTTGGTGTTGGACTTTCGTCAAACACTTTGCATGCTTCTGTATTTATGGTTGTAGGTGAAAATTGGTTGGACAGCA
>ML776758.1:332951-382754 GCA_009831015.1 Picea engelmannii | reverse complement strand
GGCATCCATTTCTTCAACCATGGCCTTCTTCCAGAGTTTACTATCCTCTGAATTCACTGCTTCCCTGACAGTTCTGGGATCATCATCAGTAATAGATAAAGAAAAATTGGAACGAAAATTAGGTGGACTATACCTTTCTGGTTACCTTCTATCTCTCACTGATCTCCTCAATACTGGGGTATGAGGTTCTTCTTCTTCTTCTGTTGCTTCCTCTTCTTCAGATGACTCAGATTTTGCATCATCCAACTCAAGCTCTATTTTCTCAGGTTCATCTTGCGTTGGTAGGAATTCTTGTTTGGACACATCTTTTACCTCTCTGAAAACAACATCTCGACCGTAAACAATTTTCTTGGTTTTTGGGTTCCAAAGCTTATAACCTTTCACACCATCTTTATAACCAATAAAGATACACTTTTCAGCCTTTTTATCCATCTTACTTCTATTTTCCTTTGGAACATGTACATAAGCATCACAACCAAAAACTCTAAAATGTTGAAGAGAGGGTTTCTTTCCAGACCATACCTCGTGTGGATTTTTTATCATCCAACGTTGATGAAGGTGATCGATTGACCAGGTAACATGTTGTACCCACTACCTCTGTCCAGAATTCTTGTTCTAACCTAGCACCACTGAGCATGCTCCTTGCTTTTTCCATCAGTGTCCTGTTCATCCTTTCTGCAATTCCATTCTGTTGAGGAGTGTATGGAGTAGTCTTCTGTCTTGCTATACCACACTTCTTATTGAATTCTTCGAATTCATTTCCGCAGAATTCTCCACCATTATCTATTCTCAATACCTTTATTTTCTTCTCTGTATGATTTTCTACCAGAGCCTTAAACTCTTTAAATTTATCAAATACCTCATATTTCTTTCTAAGAAAATAAATCCACGTGTTCCTTGAAAAATCATCTATGAATGAAACATAATACACAGATTTACCTAGGGATGGAACAGGAACAAGTCCAAACACATCATTGTGTATCAACTCTAAGATCCCCTTTGCTCTTGTAGCACCAGAAGGGAATCTTACTCGATTTTGTTTACCATATATGCAATGCTCACATAAATCAAAATCCAAAGTGCAATTAGACATACCTTCAACCATACCTTTACCGTGTAGTGTTCGCAGGCCCTTTTCTCCAATATGCCCCAGTCTTTGATCCCACAACATGGTCTTCTTTTCAGGGACGGTATTGCTCTTGTCTTCTTTATTTTTCTGCTCAAGGACAACATAATTGTTACACCCATTAGTATAAGTGCTTCCCAACAACTTGTACATAGTTCCACACCGAACTCCCCTCATCAACACCATTGTTCCTCGTACTATATTGCAAGTGTTCTTTTCAAATACAGTTTTCACTCCTGCATCATCCAACTTGCTTACAGATATTAGGCTCCTGGCTAGTTTTGGAATGTGCAGAACCCCAGGGAGAGTTCTAATCCTTCCATCTTTTAGCAGCAACTCAACCCTTCCACGTCCCAAGATTTTGGTTGTCGAGTCATCTCCTAGGAATACATCACCACCATCGTATTTTTCATATTCAGAGAACCACTCCTTGGGAAGAGTCATATGGTATGACGCACCTGAGGCGATCAACCATACATCACGATCTACATGTGTAGTTGTAGATGACATGTAAACATCACCTCCTTCTTCAGTGGAGGTTTTTGCCTCTGTGGAAGAGTTACTATCAGATCCCTTTGGTTTATCAACCTTCTTAGACTTGCAATCTTTCTTATAATGCCCTGTTTTACCACACTTCCAGCATTTCCTCAAAGATTTTCCTAGAGACTTAGATCTACCTATAGATTTAGATCTCCCCCCCCCAAAGGCTTACTGGGATTCCTGTCTTGGGGATGGCCTCTTATAAATAAAGCATATGTGCTATGACTATCCATGCTTTTCTGCCTCATCTCTTCGGATAACAAGGATGAAACTACATCCTCATACTTCAATGTAGATTGAGTGGTACTACCAATTGCTACAACCAGATTATCCCAAGAGTCTGGCAAAGAACATAACAAAGTAATACACTTATCTTCTTCTGCAATCGTAATATTAACAAAGACAAGTTGACTTACCAGAGTATTAAAGGCATTTAGATGTTCTGTCACTGAATCTCCATCTTCCATCCTAAGATGATACAACTTCTTTCAAAGAAACAACTTGTTTACCAGGGACTTTGATTGATACAAATTCCCCAACTTATCCCATAGTTCCTTGGCTGTAGATTCTCCTGAGACATTCAACAACACCGAATCTGTCAGGCAGAGTCGAATAGTACTCCTTGCTCTTCTGCCCAACTTCTCCCAATCTTCCTTCGACATACCAGTAGGTGGTGTACTGTTAGTTTGTGTACTAGTAGGTTGTGTATCAGTAGCTTGTGTGCTAGTAGACGGTGTACCAATAGGTTGTGTACCAGGATCCACAGCGATCCATTGTTCTTTGTCTACAAGAAGGTCCTCCATCTTCAGCTTCCATAGTTCAATGTTTTTACCATTGAACTTTTCTATCTCGATTCTAGTTGATCTCGCCATTCCTCTTTCTATACTCGAATCTCCACTGCAAAAGCTCCCATTAAACCCAGGTTTATCACAAACCCAAGATAAACTTGATCTATCAAGACCGAGCCAAACCCTCAACAACAAAGGCGTCCCTCTGAAGCCAAAAACGAGCTTTGATACCACATGTAAGTTTTAAACCTGTGAAGTAAAGCAATGCATATAGATTCTTAAGCAAAACAGAATTTAATCAATGGCTCATACACAGAGTACACAGAGATTTTATACTGGAAACCCTCAACCGGGAAAACCTTTCTTATATTCATTATATCGAATTTCACCATTCACTATACATTATATATACAATGTTTTTAGGTATTCTGTAGATACCAAAACCCTAATCCCTTAATCCGGGATTAATTTACAAAACCGCTAAAAATAGAAAAAACTGCCCAAAAACGAGGGATCGTCAGACGCAGTTGTCATATCTGACGCACCCACACGCACACATGTAAATAATATAACACATACCCAACAATTCCACCACCAGAGTTGGTTGAAACAGAGGCAAGAGGGCGACCAGGGTCGCCAAGCAACAAACAATCAAATGACCCTCTTTTCGAATTAGAGACATAAGCAAGCGAAAAGCATCTAAAATAATCATACCACACCCCATACACAGGCCCACTGCCGATGCTAACAAAACCAGAAAAGAGAAGAGAGCCTCAAAATTTAAAAGAAAATGATAGAGCCTTGGGATATGGAAGAAACAAAATTACAATAGAGAACCCTGGTGACCATGGGAAGCCTGGTCAAGAGTCGACTTGTTTCTAGCATTGAACGTGAGATGCCCATAGACCACGAACCCCTGCAACGTAGAACTCTGATCTCCTTTGAGCAGAACCACAACATGATCCTACCTTCCTCTCCTCACAACATGATCCTATCTTCACCTCTGCATAATAGAATGGGATTCTCGATCGGATCCATCCCCCAAGATATCATGTGATCACATAAACGAAATTGAATGCCCCTATCAATTACGAGGCCAAACATATGCACGAGCTTCATCTTCACATGGTTCATCACACCTTTAACCTGCCACATGTCCCATCCATTAATTTCATTAACCATAAGGATTATGGTATGGGTTGCAACCCTTTTGATCCATTCATTATTATTTCATATTTTGTTAGGCTTGATCCCACCTTGGCCCAATGATTTGCTTTAGAATTTTGCTCCTAATTGATGTGGAACAAATATGGTCTCCAAATTTAGTAAGGAGGCCAAATGTATGAGAAATTATTCCAATGAAAACATTGTTTCCAACTATATGCCTCTTGATGAGTGCCCTAATCTAACATGGAGTCACCAAGAATGGTTATGTCACACCATTGGAGAACTCGAGTGAATGGAAAAAACATCCACTATTCTCAACAATGTGTGGCACCACAACTTTTCAACTCGGCGACAAGACCACACCGGTTTACTTGGCCCAGACTACTCCTAACACTTAGATTTGTTTATCATTCAACAGTTTATGATTACACCTATACTTATAACATCTAACAAGCAATAGAATGCATCCATACATAGTTTAAATGAATATGTAAGGTGGGCGACCAAACTGGCCTAATACCCATTTTTTATTATAAATACAATAGTGTGTCGAGCCTGCAGCTCATGCCACACCAAAGATTTTCTTACAAGGATCTTCCACTCGATTTTATCCAACAATGACCTGTGTGAAACACAATAGATATACCTATGTCATGTCACCTTGTGAAACCCTTCATTACAACAATCAGAAAGATAAACAAGCCACTTCTCCTTCATGCTTCATTTTTGTGATACATGTTGTGACATGTCTCTTGGTTGTCGAACTGTGTTCACCAACTCACATTTGGTTACTTGGTTCTTAGATCCTTGGATGACCAATCTCGATTTGGTCTCACCCTTGGGCATATATAGGTGCCCAACTCATGAATCGACACGTCTCCCTGCCTTTGAGCAAGCTGACCTACATCCATTGAACTCTCCAACCGATGCCACCATCATCCTAGTTGACTCGTCATTTAGGTGTGTGTGTCCCTTAGGCGATTCGGGTCAAATCACCTAAGCGCACCCTCCTCATGTCTTAGTCGATTTTTTGTTTAGTGATGCATCCATTCTTCTTCGCATGACCTTCGTAAATCTCACTCGCCTAACTTGTGTTGTAAGTCATCTTGGGTGGAGTCACCCCTTGGTCCATCACACGCCTAGGGGAACCCCAACTCTCCCCTATATGAACACTTTGTCTCTTCAATTGCACTGAGCATCCTTCCTACTCATTTCCTTCATTTCAGTCTATGGAGGAAGTGTGTGCACCCAGGCTTGGCACCACATGCCTTACATCCTCCCCCACTCCAAGTTGTTGTTACCTCGGCAACCTCCAACATTACTTCATTTGTTGCGGTTACCATCCATGTCCGTTGTTGCGAAGCCATCTTTGTCTAGGAATCATATCCTCCGTGACATACTACCACATTCATACTTCAATCATCTCGTCCATGTCTCTGCAGATTGATATCCCCCATGCCTTGGACAGATTGGGTAGTTAGTCCAACCATCGCGCCAAACCCATGAGAATGTGTTTCCTCATGTCTAACCCAATATTTTGTCTATGATTTTGTCTTCACATCCTCTTCCCAACTTCCAACCTCTTCATCACCCGTGCCACTTTCATGGCACTTAGGACCGTGTTGCCTCTTTTTGGAAATGCACCCATATTCATCTTGGTTTAGTACGCAGTGTAAGCCCAGTAGTTGTCTCCAATGATACAATCAAACATTGTGTATGACTTATGCTCATTTCACAAATACATCAATTTCAATCTAACTTCCTTTGGCGAACATCCCAATTGTTCAAGTCATTATTCTATCAACTAGAATTCGTATATCCCCATGGCCTTTCTGCAAAAGTTAATGATTGTTGTGAGATCGCTATCCCCTCTCCCTACTTCTTCTACTTCATCTTCCGAGTCAAAATTGTTGGCTACCTCTGCATCCTATTTAGTTATGTCACTTGGTCTGACTGCTTCAAGTAATAATTTGGATTGTCCTCTGCAACACTTCGGATCTTGTGGTGACTCTAGTCAAGCACATGGTTTGACATCCTCCACAAGATTGGCAATGGTTCCCGCAACCTTGTCTTTTTGTGGTGTCCATCGAACTTGCTCTTGGCCCATCCTCCCAATGACATCTTTTATTGAATTTTTCACGTTCACCAAACCTTGTCTTTTTCCACCTATGCTGCCCAAAACAAGCATGTATCAATCCTTCCCTGATTGTTGCGTCGTATGAAGGGGCATGTCAACTTCCCTGACCTCCTCTATCATCTGGATCGCCAAAATCCTTGACTTCTTCCCAAGTTTTATCTTTCTTGTCATTGGCACACTTGATACTCCAGCTTCATCCAAAAATACCAAGTGGTTCTCATAAATCAAGGGGACTGCTCAGGAAACTTTGAAAAAGTCTTGCCCCAAGATCATTGCATGAACGTCCAATGAAATAACTACCAAATACAAGTTTCCAAAAAAAACTCCTAACCTCACAAGTGTTAAACGAACCCTCCTTGTTTCCTACCTCACCATAGAGTTAACTACCTTATACTGACTTATGCCAGCCTTCGTTTCACAATGAACTAACCCAATGGCTCCTTCTCCTATGAAATTATGGGTTGAGCTAGTTTCAACAAGCAATGTAACCCTCAACTCATATATCATTGCATCTACAAAACAAAGACTTGTCTCATCTTTGCTTTGTGGAGTGTCACCACTCACTTTTCTGTCTTTCATGAATTCCATCAGTGCACTCAATGCCTCCAATGCTTCCTTTGAAGGATGTTGAGACTGGAATGCTTCCACCGAAACTACAAGCTTTTGTTCGTTTGTCCCTTGCTGAACTTTGTTCTGTTGGGTCAACCAAACCACCTTCATTCCTCCTAGACAGTCACTTTCAGCATGGGTCATCATGCAAAGAAATTCTGCAACATTCACAGCCTCTAATTGCTCCTTCGTTACACCAATATCACCTTGTTTTCACTGAATTTCCTCCTTCTCAAGCACATCCAATGATGAACACAAAACTACTTCATCTTTTCTCACCAAAGTCTGCAATGGAAGTGGATCTTGCATTTGCCTAGGCCCCACCCCGGTTGGGTCCGTCTAACTTGTCTCGACCTCCCTCTCCTTCTTCAAGTAATACTTGGTGAAGTGGTTCCTTCGATAGACATCACATATGATAGATTTGATATCCACAAACAGATCAAACTGTGCCAAGATGGGAGTGTCAATGGACATAGCTTCCTTCTTCTTGGACAAGTTTGTCTTCAAGGCTTGGTAGTTTCCATCATCTCCTAAGAGAGTCTTAATTTTGTCGTCCCACAAATCCTATCGTGCGACAGTTCCTCTAATCTTCTCTAGGATCTGATTCGTTGCTTCCATGTCCATCCACTACCCTTCCTCAAGGTCATGTCTTTTCTTTTCATTAGGCATCTCCCTCACTATGCATTCATCACTTGTTTTGCACATCACACACTCTCTTCGACTAGTCTCTTTATGGACTATCCATCGAAGTCTAACCTATGATCTGCTACTTCTAAAACCATTTCGGTGACCACTTGTTCACGTCTTCGGCTAGTAGACTTCACCCAAATCTCGTTACCAATTCTTCCACCGAAATCTCCAAGCTTCGTTTTGCAATCTGACTAAATCCTTCAAGCAATTTTCACCAGAATTTTGTCTTCACATCCCGCGATCAAATCTCTACCAAGGCACGTCTCACTCTAGCCTTTCCGACGAACCTACAAAAAATCTTTGTTCTTTGCTCTTCACCACTGCTGCAGATGAACTCACTAAACCATGTGAATGGTAAAGCACTTGGATACCACCTGTCATGTTGTTGGAGAACTTAAGCGAATGGCAGAAACATCCACTGTTCTCAACAGTGTGCGGCACCATAGCTTTTCAACTCGGTGACAAGACCACATCGGTTTACTTGGCCTAGACTACGCCTAACACTTAGATTCTTTTATCATTCAATAGTTTATGATTACATTGATACTTATAACATCCAGCAAGTAATAAAACACATCCATACACAATTTAAACGAATATGTAAGGTGGGCGGCCAAACTGGCCTAATACCCTATTTTTATTACAAAGACAGTAGTGTGTCAAGCCTGCAGCTCGTGCCACACTAAAGATGTTTTTACAAGGAGCTTTCGCTCAAGTTTATCCAACAATAACCTATGTGAAACACAATAGATAGACCTATGTCATGTCACCTTGCGAAACCCTTCGTTACCACAGTAAAAAATCTAAACGAGCCACTTCTCCTTCATGCTTCATTTATGCGATCCATGTTTCCCATGCCTCGGTCCGTGTAATCTGTCTCTTGGTTGTCGAACTATGTTCACCAACTCACAGTTGGTGACTTAGTTCTTAAACCCTTGAATGAATGGTCTTGTTTTGGTTTCACCCTTGGGCATATATATAGGCACCCAACTCATGAACTGACGTGTCTCCCTGCCTTTGGGCGAGCAGACCTTCATTTCACCATGTTTTGTCTACTTAACCGTTCGACCAACCATCGTTAGGTGCACACATCCCTTAGGTGAGTCGCACCAACTCACTTAAGCGCTCCCTCCTTGCCTTGGCCAACTTGTTCGTTCGTTGGGCACCCCAAGTCTTGCCGACAGTCTTCGTTCAATCGTCCCATGGTTTACTTATGTTGCACAATGCCTTAGCTACGTCCACCAAACTCTTCAATCGACACCACCATTCACCCAACCGACTCGTTGTTTAGGTGCATGCATCCCTTAGGCGAGTCAGGTTGACTCTCCTAAGCATGCCCTCATCATGCCTTAGTCGATTTTCCATTTGGTGATGCATTCATTCTTCTACCCATGACCTTCGTCAAGCCAACTTGTCAAAAAAAATTCATAAGCCATCTTGGGTGGAGTCGCCCCTTGGTGCATTTCACACCTAAGGGAACCCCAACTCTCCCCTGCATGAATATTTCATCTCTTCAATTGCACTGAGCATCCTAGATGCCCGATTTCCTTCATTTCGGTTTGTGGAGGAAGTGTGTGCACCCAGGCTTGGCGCCCCAGTACTTACAGGTTATCTTTTGAATCCCAATTTGTCTTGCGAGTTTGACACCTTCCCAAAGGGCGTAAGCCTTAGCAGTGTTGTTGGACACATTTTCTAGGCGCCAAGCAAAATATGCACCTAAAGTTCCTCCGGGCTCACAAATAATCCCCCATGCACCTACCACCCCTATAATGTTAGTGAATAATTATATCATAACGTTATTATTACAATATATGAAAAAGACATAATTATTCAAATCACAATCATTTAACTCATCATATTTATGTATTTGTGTTTGTAAGCATGTTTAACCAACATATTGTATCTTGTTGGACAACAAACATTTCACCTTGAAGAAGAGTTAAACACTATATGGCATTAATGGTTATAAGTTTTTGCAATCACAATTCAAATTAAACGATTTCACAAAACTAAAGTTCAACAATCTATGACAAATATAAATTAAAATGAGTGATACATCTCAAATTTAATTAAAAAACAAAGAAATCGTTAATATTATTAATCATCAGCGCACTCATAATACATTTTATAAATCAAATAACAACAACAACACGATCTGAAAAAACATAATATACATGAGCGATATACGTATCAAATATACATATCAATATGCATGTCAAATTTACATCTCATCAAAATCAATAAGCATGTCACATATACGTCTCAACTCAAATTTTCAACAATCAATATACATGTCAAGTACCACTACTAGCTAGGTCCACCACCATAGCCAGAGACATCAATGCCCTTGCTACCAAAGGTATAGGGTCTATCAGTACCCATGTTAGATAACAATGATGAAAGTAGAGTCTCATATATCTCTCCACCTGGATCATGTGTAGGAGGAGGAGTAGGATCGATGGATGGTGCAGCTGGTGAGACATGTGGAGGAGGAGGAGGATCAGTGTATGGTGCAACTGGTGACACATGTGGATGAGGAGGAGGATCGGTGGATTAGTGGATCGGTCGGTCTAGTGGAGGACCAAGTGGTGGAGGGGATATCAGTCAATATAGTGGAGGACCAGGTGGTGGAGGGGATATCAATCAATATAGTGGAGGACCAGGTGGTGGAGGGGATGTCAGTCGGACTAGTGGAGGACCAGATGGTAGAGAATCATGTAGTGGAGGATCATGAGCATCGTCATCAAAAGATGATCCAAATGAAGTGGAATGAGCAGCATCCCTCAACCTATGGATGAGGTTGAGGGCACTGACAACATGATGCAACAATGACATCATGTCACGAAGATGGGTCAACCATATTTTAGATAGCTCTAGTACCTGTAAGATATCTTGAACGTGTACATGTACCACTCTCTTCCTAACAATCAGACCACATATGAGATCCACCACCTCAATTTGAACTCTTCAATCCATCCTACATGATATGTCGGGTCTCTATATTGGAGTTTGTTGAGTTGCCTCATCCATATCCTCATCCTTTTTGGGAGGCTCATCCTCAACATATGTGTCAATATCTGCAAAACAATAATAATCAGACAATTGAAACAAAATGTTACAATAAATTACATGTGCATTAAATAAGACAAAAAAATATGCAACTAGATTTACCAAACCATAATGATAATATTACCTCTATCATATGGTGGCTCGTCTGGAATAAATAGGATGTTCAAACATCCTCTCCAATCCATCCCTGTGCATGAGTATTGTACAAGATCGAGGATAGGAATGTCCTCTCCAGCCAAGAAATCACATATCACTCTACCGACCGAAGAACATGGCCACTCCAGCTAACCCCTCTTGGGAAACAACTGCCCCCACATGTGTATACACACATCATTCATAGGCCTAGGAGGGAAGTGGAGTATTGTAAGTCAAGTGACATGAAACCTCTCAAAAAATAATGTAAATAACTCTGACGCAAACAAGAAGAATAACCTCCCATAAAAACATAGCGACAATGATCCAATGCAAAACAAAATTGATGCAGAAATATATTTGACCACCTAATCAATCGAGGCCTCTAAACTAAACTATTTACATAGTACATCAATGAGTAACTAATGCGTTGTCCATCGGAGGTAAAGTGTGTCAATGCAATGACAATAAGGGACAAGCATCTAACCTCCTTTGCACCAAATGCATCTATTTTCAATTGACCACCAACAACCTGGAAGTTCGTAGCGAAAACAATGTCCCAACTGGCATATCACTACACATATGTCATTTGGCTATCTCCTGTAATGTCGGGTGGTAGATCAAGGAACTGGGGCCAACCTCCCTCCTCCTAGACAACCTGATGACAAAATAAATATCCTCATCTGTGGTTTGATACCACGGATCAAGATTGACCATGAATACATGTTAAGCGTGACCCCAATGATGGATCAATTGTTGTAAAAATGAAAAGTTCCCCCTAAGGGATGTCCTCCTCATAAAACTTGAGCAATCCAACATTCCTCAAAAGGGCACGAGTCTATGATGCAACAGGGTGAGAGCTCCTCTCCCTCTCTCCAACCTCCTACTCATGTACAAATGTGTACATGTTGCTACTGCTATCGCTCCCACGCTCATTGTCGTCGTCTCTGATTCACATACAAATATTTTTAGGCACATATATATATAGATAAAACAAATTGAAATTATAAAACACACACATATATAATCATTTTGTATTTATTAAAAACTGAAATTAATTATTGTTTGCAAAAAAATTGTGGAAAAGTAATCAGTGCGCTTTTAATAAATCATATGCATCATGAATGGTGTGCTTTATCATAAAACACGTACCGCCATTGTCACGGTGATCCACGCTATTTGGTGTGTCGGTGCTACTTTAGTCATTAAACGCACCGACATGCTAATTTTTATATGTGTGGTGCGAAGTGTTGTACCAGTGCGGGTTATTCCCTATATCGCATTGGTTTGCAGTGCCTCATGTAAAACAATACACATCGTTAAGGTACATCGGTAGGTTCGGTGCTCCATGTTCACAATTTTCACGATGCTCCATGTTATTTGGTGCATCGGTGTTACTTTAGACATTAAATGCACCAATATGCTAATTTGTATATGTGTGGTGCGATGTGGTGAACTGATGCAACTTATTCCCTATAATGCATTGGTTTGCAGTGCCTCGTCTAAAACAATATGCACCGTTGAGGTACATTGGTAAGTTTAGTGCTCCATGTTCACAATGTTCACAACGCTCTGTGTTATTTGACACATTGTTACTACCTTAATCACTAAACGCATTGTTATGCTAATATTTTTATGTGTGGTGCATCGATGCAGGTCATTCCCTATAATGCACTAGTTTGTGGTGCTTCGTCTAAAATGATATGCACCGTTAATGTGCACCCATATGTTCAGTGCTCCATGTTGCTTGGAGCCCTAGTGTGTATTTTTAGTGGTGCATTGTATTTTATATTGCACTAGTTACAGGGCGTTCAGTGTGGTGAGGTGCACTAGTTACAGGGCGTTCAGTGTGGTGAGGTGCACTAGTGTGTTATATTTGTTATAACGCATCGATGGGTTTATTACAAAGACGATGCCTCTTCTAAGATGAGAAGCACTAGTAATGCACACCCCCCCCCATTCTAGTGCGGTGCATATTTTTTAGCGTTGTGTTGTGTAGTTTCATACACACCTCCAGCGGCGCTTCCTATAAATTCATAGGAGGCACCATGTGTGATGATTCCTGTAAATTCACAGAACGCATAAAGTTCGGGATGAACTGAACTCGTGAAATGCACCGCACATAATTTTTTTTAATGAAAAAAATGTCAAATTTGAGCCCAGATTTAAATTTTAATCAATGAAAATCAAAACAAGGAGGTAACAAACAATTTACCTACTATGTTCTCGCTCGAGGAGGCATGGTTGGCCCGTAGAGAAGAAGTGAAATCATGCACTTTTTTTCAAAAATGGAAAATGTATGGAATCTACCGGTGAAGCTATCAAACTGAGGAAGCAACATTGTAAAGCACTGCAAACGGGGTGGCCATAGAAAGAGGGTGAGCACCGGTGCTTGTGTGAGTGCTTGGAAGCACAGAAGGAAATGTGATAATGAAATTCGGCTTGGTAATTTTTATTTTATTTTACCCTATCGTGGTGCACCTAACAGTAAGACGCACCGGGATGTTCTACAGTACTAGAATGCACTGGTACGGTTTTTTTTTTTTTTTTTTACCCTATCATAGTGCACCATAAAGTAAGACACACTAGTGCGTGGTAGTATGAGTAACGCACCATTTGGATTGTTGGCCACATATTAAAAAAACTCAAGGCTATAGTACTATTAAACACATCGTTATTGTTGTTTGGTGCACCAATATTGTATATGCACCGGGGCGGTTGGGTTTTTTAAGTGCACCGGTAAAGGTTTTTTGGTTTTTTAAATTAATTTTTTTTATTGAATAACCAATTGTTCTAACTTGATCCAGTGCATCCTTTATATGTGCACCAATGCTCTTAGTTTATCATGGAGCATCGATGTGCATTTTATTTTATTTTAAATAATAATAAAATGATATTTTAGCATTTTATATTAATAATGGTTATAGGTGTGCTTTATTAGTTAAGCACCAGGGCATTATGTTTGTGAGCACACAGTTGTGCTTGCACGATTGAGGCACATCATAAAAACCTTTGCTACAATGTGTTATCCTTGTAGTGATGCAACCTTTAGTTGTATTCAGAAAGTCCTTAATGAACTTTCATATGATACATAGAGACCTTGAGTTGTATTGGTTATTAACACACCCTTGATTGTAGAGCATGTGAAGCAGAACTTAAAAAAATATGATGAGGTGCATGTTTGTACATTAAATGGGTGAACATGAATGGAGATACCACCTATAATTTACTAATTAGATAAAGAGGATCATTATGTGGACATTTTGTAAAACTGAAAATGGTGTTATATTTCATTTTAGTTTTTTTTTTTGTGAGAGGTAGCTTATTATCTTTCTCGTATACAGATTATTCACTTTGATTTCATGTCATATTGGAAAATGGGGAGCTCCATGCTTAGAAGCTACTAATGTGGATGCACCACAACCATCAATTGAAGTTGTTGAGCTTGATGAGGTAGAGATCGTCGAGCTTGTTGAAGTGAAAGTTGAGGGTGGTGCTTCAAACAATCAATTTCTCTATAGCTATATTTTGTAGTGAAGGGGATGGTTGGATGGTTTTAGTGTTTTTTCAGACTATATCATTTTAGTTATTGGAAATGCCCTTCACTTGATTGATCTCATGCCTTCTATTACGGGGTTGGTGGCAGATGTACAATATTTTCATGTCATATGTTAGAAATGTTGTGGTTGTGTTTTAGATAGCGCTCGAAATTTATGTTGAAAGACCGAACTAGAATTGTATTTCAACTGGTTATTAGGCTTCTTAACGACGAGAAATTAAATAACAAATTCCTCATATATGATCAAAGGCTTTGGGGTAATTATGTAAAATGATAATGTACTTTAGGGAAATTTAAGAACTATTCAATACATATATTTTAGGGTAATTTAGGAACTTTCTTGTGTTTATATAGCTTCCATCGTATTAAGAACAAATCACACTTCTAAGATGGTCCTTATGCATAACTTTGTGCCTTTGCAAAAGTTGTTTCCCATGTAATTGGTTTGTTTCTCATACATACTTTTTTCTTGTACTTATCCTTCTATCACTTGAATATTTACTCTTAGGTAACACAAGATTCATAGAATCAAGTACACTTCCTTTTTCATGCTAGTTGCACATATATTTCCACTCATATTCTTGAGTAATTTCATATTTTCTCTCTCAAGTAAATTTATGGAATATTATTTATATCTTACATTCATCATCAAGGTTGCATGATCTATTGGAGTAATTGTTTCAGAGGGAGATGGAGATGTGGTTTGAAAAGAAGTTGGATGAGCAGGGGCACATGTAAAGGCATGGAGAGGGTTCAAGAAGGACATCGGGCTACTAATGACATGAGGTAATTATGTTTTCATTGATTCCATTTCCCTTAAAGAGCGCACATGTGTAGTGGATTTTTTCATATTATAGCTTGTCTCTTATTTAGCTTATATGCATTTAGTAACCACTTGGGTAGGCTAAAGTTACATCTAGAATTATTATTGTCATAATTTGTAGGTACATTATGATAATGGAGAAAGTTCACCCAAGTGGCGCATTTAGTGTCTCAATTATGTTGAAATTATCAAAATAAAAACTTATTGTTGGGTGGATAGTAACTTGTCGTGATTTACACCATTTGTTGTAGCCTTGGACATGTCGTAAATGTGCACATTTGTACATATTTTGTATACTAATGCACGTGTAGTTGTTAGGATCTTAATTTCATTTGGACAGTTTGAGTCTTTATAAGTATACCGATGCACACGTAATTGTTGGGATTTGAATTTCATTCCAGGATAGTTTGACTCTCTATATAAACAATGTAGGATTTTCGTGGTACATGCTTAGCTCTGTTCCTAATGTGATGTGGACAATTTTCATGCAATATGGAACTTTTATTGTGAACGTATGTCTAAATTTTGAAGTCTCTTTTTCCTAACAGTGACATAGATGTGCACAAATAACGTCATTCAATGATAAAATTTTAAATTCAAATTTCTCTTTTTCTAGACTTTGAAGTAACATTTAGTGACATATTTGTACACGCTTTCTAGGCCCTGCATTATCAAACACTATCACAATTATTAGGGCCCACACAACCACTTGCCCCTCTCCCATATTTGATACCCTATACTAGCATAGATCCATATTGATTGAGTCTAGGGGGTTAACTTGAGTGGTTGATTGTTTTGAGCTGCATGTAGGAGGTCTTAGGGTTGGTCCCCAGATTTGGGATAGAAAAAAACCATGTGTAAACCTCTTTTACATGGTCTCATTTTTTGTTTTGGTGCTTTTTAACATTGGAAGTTGGAAGTAATATTTTTCCTTTACAGTTTATGCATGAGACAAATCTCTCCCACCTTTAGATGTAGCTATAGAGTGTACCTTGCTTTTCTTGGTACAAAAACCCCTTTGTTTCCACAGGCATCAATACAATCTTTAATATTATTTGGTACACAAACACAAATACACACAATTTCTACAAAACGTTGTAAAACAACTAGAAATATTCATAAATGCATTGTTTCCTTTTTCTTGTAAATTTTACAAGTCAAAAGTGGGATTGGAATGAATGGACTATATAGTGGATGGTTGTGGGTTTGTCTTGTCTGCATTTGAATTGCCTTGTAGTTTATGGTATGGAAAACCATTGTATTTATAAGGGCATAATCACTCTAAATGTTCATCACATGGTCAAGCAATGCACATGAAAAAAGGTTTTAACGACATCCTTGCCATGACCATGAATTTCATAACTTGTGTTGCACACCTTTTCTGCTACTTTGATTAATCGTTCTGAAACCAAACTGTAGCACACCTTTTCTGCTACTTCGTTTAATCGCTCTGATACCAAACTGTAGCACCCCCTTTATTGGCTACCAAGGTTTAATCGCTCTTAAAAGAAGACTTATAACACCACTTTGCACATAACTCATACAGGTATTATAAATCTCATGCATTTAAACAAATAAACACATTCTACACAGAGTATTCATATGAGTTACTACCATAATTAACAGTCCATAGCGTTTCATACTAATTCGTATACACAGCGGAAAACATGATACATAAGCAGCACAGTCATGCAAAACATGATTAAAACATAATCAGATACTTATCTTTATCAATGGTAGATTCCACCAACCAAGTGCAGGCCTTCCACGAACCTCCCAACCTTAGACCACATTGCTCATCAGCTCAGCAGTGGGTCACCCCCGAGCTCGAACTAAGCTCCACCCCAAGGCAAGGAAATCTAGGCTAGGCTGAGGTTACAGGGAAAACAACACACAACCACAAGGAAGGAATTCCCTCCAAGGAACCTCCCACGGTCACTGCCCACAAACCCTCTTTCCCCACATGCTTGTTCCACCCCAGGAGTATACACCTTCTCTGTCACCTAGACAGTCCTTCGGCTGCTAATCTCCCTTGCCTTAGGTTACAGGAACAGGTCGGACCGGAAGTCTCCGGGCTCTGTGGCAGCTACAGGGTTCCTTCCAGGAGTTCTCTCCTTCCTCTGCGCACTCTCTCACCTGGAGGGAGTCGTTCACAGGTCCAACAACCTATTCTTCCAATCTTCAACCACCTCTCTCACCTAGAGAGAGTGTTGTACAAACTGGCCAACAAGCCACACAGAATCAAACAATACACGTCCACCACAATCCACAGGATCCAGACACGAACACCTCAGGGCAACTCCAGACAGGTGCAACAGTATAGCCAGGCTTAACAGGGACGAGACACTTCCGTTTTCCTCAATTTGGCAACACAGGATAGAATCACACTCTGGATTCTCAGGGATGCGTGACGAGTCGTCCACGCAGGGGTTGATTCAGACTCCACGGTTTAGAACAGAGAAGGGGTGTACCAGCTTTCCAGAACAAACACAGACTCTTTCCCAAAATCAACACGGGCTTCTCATTCAGGGAATGTACACACGGGTTTTCTCAGAGCCCGACACAGGCTTTCGAATCACAGGGACACACCAAGGTTCTCTACAGGAGTCGGGTTGGCAGTACTATCCCAGGCTCCGTACGCGGTCAGACGATTGAGTAGAATGGGGAAGGAACCCTTCTCACGGCTCACCCTGGCCATTTTATTCGCATGCGTCAGGGTTGACACTTGTCACCCATGGAACTGCATGCGTTCCACCAGCACGCATCCCCCTTGTACGTCCTCCCTTACCAAAACTTAGGATAAACATAAAATGCACATGTCTTTTTGGAATAATATTAAAATATTATTCCCAGGCTTAAGCCCCCAAGGCTTAGCCCCCAAGCTCAACACTTAGCCCCTTTCCCACCTTCCAGCCCCTAATTCCTTGCCCACTATGTGGATGCTCAGTCCCCCTTCACTCATTCATCGTGGTCGGTCTGCACTGGCGGTGTTTATATTTTATTAAATGTTTTGCATACATACAAGTACACAGACTCTTTCCCAAAATCAACATGGGTTTCTCATTCAGGGAATGTACACATGGGTTTTCTCAGAGCCAGACACAGGCTTTCGAATCACAGGGACGCACCAAGGTTCTCTACAGGAGTCGGGTTGGTAGTACTATCCCGGGCTCCGTACGCGGTCAGACGATCGGGTAGAATGGGGAAGGAACCCTTCTCACGGCTCACCCTGGTCGTTTTATTCGCATGCGTCAGGGTTGACACTTGTCACCCATGGAACTGCATGTGTTCCACCAGCACGCATCCCCCTTGTACGTCCTCCCTTACCAAAACTTAGGATAAACATAAAATGCACATGTCTTTTTGGAATAATATTAAAATATTATTGCCAGGCTTAAGCCCCCTAGGCTTAGCCCCCAGGCTCAACACTTAGCCCCTTTCCCACCTTCCAGCCCCTAATTCCTTGCCCACTCTGTGGATGCTCAGTCCCCCTTCACTCATTCATCGTGGTCGGTTTGCACCTGGCGGTGTTTATATTTTATTAAATGTTTTGCATACATACAAGTACAACAGCAGGCTCCTGGCCTTCAACACTTAGGCTCCCTGGCCTAACAAACACATAAGTCTCCAGCTTATAAGAACTTGGCTCACCAGCGTATAAAACATAATCACAATTCCTTTCAGAACTTGGTTTACAACGGGGCTCGGCCTTGGGGACACTACAACTTTCAATCATAACATTCCATGAGACAATATATTTTTTTCACATTTTATCAAATACTTTTATTACGACCTCTATACCCCCACATTTGGAATACATATCAACAAGGGCATTCCCCACATAAACATCTGACTCAAATCCACTTGTATGTATGCAATCATGGATCAACATTCCCTATTGTAGAGCTACTAAATCAATGCATGTTGAGAGCACACCCATGAGTTGCCATTGTAACAGAGTTGGCTTTTGATAATGGAAAATTGCATGTGAAGAAAGACAGGGCCAAGGCTTCATTAAACATATCCTTTTTGGGCATAACTTGCAATCATTGTGGTCCATAAGATGACATTTCTCTTAGCCATTTTGTCGAATAATGTTCATGCAAACTCTACTCTCCCACACTTGGAATACATAGCCACAAGGTCATTTTCCACAGAGATGTTTGATTCAAATCCACTTCTAAGTATATAGTCATAAGTCCACTCACCTTGATGCATAAATCCTAAATGGGCACATGCTAATAGTATGCTCACCATGGTTGTTGAGTTAGGTTTTATGCCTACCCATTCCATTTGGTGAAATAGAGTTTTCGCCTCATTTGCATGTCCATTATTGGCATACCTTGCAATCATGGCACTCCACGAGACCACATTTTTCCTAGACATTTTGTCAAACAAACTCTACACCATGGCTATATTTTCACATTTATAATACATTACTAGAAGTAAATTTCCAACTGCAATGTCTAAATCAAAACCTTGACTAATGATGAATCATGGATGCACTTGCCTTGCTACACATCTCCTAAATCAATGTATGTTAGGAGAAGACACAACATGGTGACATAATTGGGTTTTACGCTTGCTAGTCTCATTTCACTAAAAATTGCCAAGGCCTTAATGGCATGTACACTATGAGCATATCCTGCAGTCAAAGCATTCCATTAGACCACATCTCTTTGATCCAATTTGTTAAACAATTGTGTTGCGTCATTTATACTACTACATTTGGAATATATGTCTATAAGGCCAATCTTTACAAAATCATTTGAATCGAATCCAACCTTAAATATATAAACATGAACTCACCTTCCTTGTTGTAGGGATGCCAATTGGGCACACATTGAAAGGAGACTAACCATGGTCATCATGTCGGGCTTAACATTTGCCAATTGCATTTGAAAAAAGAGATGAAAAACCTCATTGACATGCCCATTCTACAGATACCTAGCAATCATTATAGTCTAGGAGGCCACATCTCATTCATGAATTTTTTTAAACACTTAAGAGCATCCTTGATGAATTGGCATTTGGCATACTTGTCAATAAGTGCATTGGCCACATAAACATCATAATCTAGCACAATTTCAACTACGTGATAATGAATCTCCTTGCCCTGATCAAGAGTTGTTAGGCTAACATATGCCTTGAAAACAAGAAGAAACATTAACTTTTCTAGTTGGATGTCACCATCCTATTCCATTTGGTGATAAAGTCCAAGGGATTCCTCAAAGGTTCCCCTATTTTCATATCTTTTTATCATGACATTCCATAAGGATACATTTCATTGTATGCTTTGTCTGACGCTTGGTGTGGATCCTGATTCCTCCACAGTTTTGCAAATGGAATAACCACTCACCAATTTAGTTTCTAGAAAGATGTCATGTTCCAATCCATTTATGAGCATGTAGGCATGAATTTTCTCAAGAGATTTGATGTTGGTACATGACTACAATAGGGATGTTTGGCAAAGAAAGGTAATTTGAACCAGTTGTATCTACATAAGTTTTATGAACTATTTTGTTTGTCTTGACCATTTGGTGGTACTTGCAAAATGGGCTATATCAATTATAATCCTTCTAAAAGGGTTAGCAAGTGACCTTTGCCATTAGGAAGTTGTGAGTTCAATCTTTGTAGAATGGTCATTGGATGACATTTGTGTGAGCCCATTCTTCAGAGTGTTAGCACGTGTACAAACATTATAGGCTCCAATGCCGATGGTGGATTGTGCCAAGTTACAAGGAACCAATCTCTTAGTCGCTTGAAGAGGTTAATTGGCCAATATCATGTTTTATGTTACTTGTGTCTCAACTCTTCATCAATCATAATTTCTCAATATGTGGATTTATAATGACCTATGCATAAGTTAAATTTTTTAATTAGATTGTAATGAAATGTTATGCTTCAAAAATCATGATTTTATTGAAAATGTGAATTCACTATTCACACATGTTGAATCATTTAGCATGGCTCACAATTTATATAATTTTACATACTATGAAAATAGTTAGCCTTGACTTTGTGCCTTCTATGGATATTAATACTAGACAGGATTGTGTTATGTCTCATATATTTTTAGATATAGGTTATTTGTTGTGTCTTCTAATTTTCATTGTTTTGCCTCTATGAAAGAGAGACAAGTTGTTAGGGACCTAACCTGCCTAACCCCTCAAGTGGGTAGAATAATATATTTCCATGTAATAAAGGTCAATATTAATAAGGCCTAGTAATAAGGAGGAATATGTCAAATCTAAGAATACCTAATAGAAGCTTCCACTTCTAGAAGGATCTTCCTCTAGATTGTTCTTTTGGATAGATAGATTTAGTATAAATATGAGTAGAGGGTATGCGAAGTTTTGTCTTGGAGAATTATTGTAATAGAGATCTGCTCTGCTGGAGGTTGCCCCCTCAAAGAGGCAAGTGAACATTGTTTCCTATCAATAAAGGTATAATTTTGGTGTTGTGGTTCCATATTATTTGTTGTTCTGTTGTTATCTCTGCAAATTTTCCGTATTTTCTTGCTATATCGGTGTTATTCTCTACATTATTTCTCTTTTCTGCTAATATAATAGACCTGGTACCTCACAAGTGGTATCAGAGCACTTTCCTCAACATAAATTTGTGGGTTAATTTTTTTAGGGTAGAGACATATTCTGGCGTCTTAAAGCTACAAAGATCTGTCGTTACACGCATAAACCCATGGTCGGGGAGTAATACATGCAGGAAATACAAGTGGTACTTAAGTGCACATATGTTGGCCACCCTTGTAACCCCTGTTGGTACCCCTTCGAGTGGTAGCACATAAGACAACACCTGTATATGGATCGACCTAGATCTCTTGAAGCCCTCTATAGATAACTTGATTGGTCGTCTGACTGCTATAGTGCCACCGAGAACATCACTCGGGAAGATACTCTCTAGTACCTGGGTAGCTTGGTAGTATGACT
The DNA here is from genome assembly GCA_009831015.1 of Picea engelmannii. Lineage (NCBI taxonomy): Eukaryota > Viridiplantae > Streptophyta > Pinopsida > Pinales > Pinaceae > Picea > Picea engelmannii. The sequence continues at coordinate 361,167 of ML776758.1, read as the reverse complement.
AAGGGAACGGTCTAGCCTCCTTAGTTGGTGCCCTGAGATATTGGGTCGAGTACTACTATTGGACCCTATATCAGAGAGCTATAGCACAGGGAAAACCCTTGTCTGTAGAACCCTTGAATACCCTAACCCTTGGGAAGGAAACAGAAACAGAACAAGCAAGACCTATTGTTACGCAATTGTGCCTCCTGCATTTTGGTTGCAAAATTACTACACATTTCTTCTTGTTAATCATTTGGGCATTTCTTCAATACAGTATTATTCAGGCAAGAGTATAACTCCACAGGAGTAAAAAAAAAGTATAGTGGTCCTGCTGACACACTCATTTGGGACCTATCCCATTGGATTCCCCTTTTCTCCCTGATCAAAGTCATACCTTTCATTTATTTTTATTTATTTATTTTATTTTATTTTATTTTATTTTTTTTTTTTTTTTCAGTGGACCCGACCCCTTCCTAGTTTCCCTATTTTGTTGTCTATTCCATTATATTTCCCTTCTCGCCCTCATCGTTGTGGTACCTATCACTTATAAGTCCTTTTTTCTTGTCCCACCCACCCATTTTCCCTTACCCGCACTCCCCCTCTCCCAATGGCCACCACTCGCAACCAAGACCTGCAAGCTTCCAACAATCAAGCCCATGACTCCATCCAAAATGTGTAATTTGATATTGGCTCTACCAATTCCCATCTTGCACAATTCGAGACCCAAGTCCAACACAAATTTGACACCATGGAAGCCAAATTCATGAACCAATTTAACACCCTCCAATCTGCTGTCAACCAATTGTTGAACCACACTCTGTGTCCCTCCTCCTTGGACCAACCTGATGCTACTGATTCCTCTCATTCTATGCATTTTCAATCCAACTCCTTTCATTGTGACCCTCGTCTTCCCCGCATTGAGGTCAATAAATCGATGCCTCTGATCATATGGGTTTGGTCACTCAAATCGAGCATTGTTTTTCTCTGCATGGTATTACTGATGAGTTGGCCAAACTTCACTATGTTGTCCTCTATCTAGATCCTGAATGATGGAAATGGTGGCAATGGCGTAAAAATTCATGTCAGGGGATTGCCTAGACCCAATTTGTTGCAGAACTCTATGACCGCTTTGACACCTATACCCACTATCTCGGTAATTTGACCAAGTTGAAACAATTAGGAACAGTGGAAGAATTTATAACTGCTTTTGAGCATTTGGCCTTTCAAACCGAGGGCATGTTAGATGTGTTCTTTCATGAATGCTTTATCAGTGGCCTAAAGGATGAATATGATCCCAGGTTCTCATGGCCCGCCCTCAGACTTGGTTGGTTGGAAGCTACTAAGCGTGCTAAAGAGGCCCAACAAGTTATTTTTTCCCAAAACAAAAAACCCTCTTTTGTTCCTCGCCCTTGACCCACTAATCCTAACCTCCCTGTCACTCCCCTCAAGGTCCATAAATTAACTAGGGTTGAAATGGATGAACGCCAAGTGAAGGGTCTTTGCTATAATTGTGATAAAAAATATTTTTCGAAGCACAAGTGTAAGGAACAAAAAGTTTTATGGCCATTTCAGAAGATGTTCCTGAAGACGATGTGACAGTTCCCCTTGTTGAAGAGCCCTCTCTTCCCGATGCTACCCAGGAGCCTGTCAACCCACCTGAAGTTGACCCACTCATTTCCTTGCATGCCTTCACTAGCTTCTTTGCTCCACAAACCCTCAAGCTCATTGGATATATTAAGCATAGGAAAGTCATCATCCTTGTTGGTAGTGGTGGCACCCATAATTTTATTCATCGTCGCATTGCCTAGGAAACCAATTGTTATATTCGTGCTATCAATGATTTTCAAATCATGAGAGCCAATGGTGGGTCCATGAAATGTGGTGGGCGTTGTGAAAATGTTCGTCTTCAAATTGGACATTACCACATGAAATCTCATATGTTTGCCATTGACATGGGTGGTTGCGACATTGTGCTAGGTGTTGAATGGTTACACACTTTGGGTCCCATTCTTATGGATTTTAAGGAATTAACCATGTAATTCCAATAGGAGGGACAAAGGTATCAATTCCAAGGTCTCACAGTTGGTTCTCCTGAGATCATCAGTTCCCATCGCATGGAAAAGGTCCTCAAGAAAGGCCACTCTAGTATTATTGCTCAATTCCAATCTATTCAAGTGGTTGAGACACCCTTTGAGCATCCTGACCTCCAAGCTATCCTCTCCACATATCAAGTTGTTTTTTCCACTCCTTAGGGACTTCCGCCTTCTCGTGGTGTTCATGATCATTCCATCCCTTATCCCCCTTGTTCTTGGCATTCTTTCTCCCAATGTTCACCCTTATCGTCATCCCTTTGCCCAAAAGAATGAAATTGAGAAAATAGTGTAGGAATTGCTCCAAGCGAGTGTTATATGTCCCAGTACCGGCCCTTATTCTTCTCCTATGATCATGGTACTTGAGAAAGAAGGTGCTTGGTGCATGTGTCCTGACTTCCGTGCCCTCAATAAACTCACCATCAAGGACAAGTTTCCCATTCATGTCATTGATGATCTCTTGGATGCGTTGAGTGGTGCTCAGTACTTCACTAAACTTGATCTGCGTTCTAGCTACCACCAGATACGTATGCAAGAAGCTGGCATCCCTAAGACTGCCTTTCGAACTCATGAGGGTCACTATGAGTTCTTGGTCATGCCCTTTGGCCTGTGTAATTCCCCCTCCACCTTCCAAAGCCTCATGAATCATGTCTTTCGTCCTTTTCTCCATCATTTTGTCTTAGTTTTCTTTGATGATATTCTCATCTATAGTAAAACTTGGCAATCCCATCTTGCCCATGTGGATCAAGTTCTCCATCTACTCTCTCAGCACCACCTTTTCCTCAAATGCTCTAAATGTGCCTTTGGCGCCTTAGAAGTTGAGTTCTTAGGTCATATTGTTGGCAAGGTTGTTGTCCGGGTGGATCCTAAAAAGATTGAAGCAATGCAGGATTGGCCTCGCCCCAAGACTATCAAAATCTTGCATGGTTTTCTGCATTTAATAGGCTATTATCACAAGTTTGTTCAAAATTATGGAAATATTGCGGCACCTCTCACTGCTCGCCTTAAAAATAATTCTTTCACTTGGACTCTCGCAATTGATCATGCCTTTCAAGCTTTGAAGGCGGCTATGTGTACTACTCCGATCTTGACCCTTCCTAATTTCACAAAGACCTTTGTCTTGGAATGTGATGCCTCCGGGAAAGGAATTGGAGCAATGCTTATGAAAGAAGGCAGACATTTGGACTTTACCAACAAATAATTGTCAGAATGCCATTTGGACCAACCGATCTCTGAAAAGGAAATGTTGGCTATTCTGCATGCAGTGGATCTCTGGCGCCCTTGTCTCCTAGGTAAACTCTTCCAAATTAAGACAGATCATCAAAGCCTCGAGTATTTTCTGGAGCAACGACCTTCCTCCCCGGAGCAACAAAAATGGGTAACTAAGCTCTTTGGATATGATTATGAGATCATTTACAAGAAAGGCAAAGAAAATGTGGTCGTGAACACTCTTTCTTGAAAATATGAAGATGAAGGGTCCCTTTTCTCCCTCTCCTTCATTGTACCAGATTGGCTCCAAGTTGTTCACCCGGAATGGCTACACGATCCTAAAAGTTAGCACTTGATCCAACAATTGCAAGCCAATTCTCCAGTTTCCCCAGGGTACTCTTGGCCCAATGATGAGCTTTGATACAAAGTTTGTTTGTATTTTAAGTAAAGAGTCACAACTTAAATCCACGGTGCTTTCTGAGCTTCATGCTACACCCACAACTCAGCATTCAAGGTCTACCAAAACCTATGACAGGGTCAAACGTTCTTTTTTTCTGGGTGATGCAGGAGCATCGCCATCAACATTCAAAGAAGACGAGTGGAGGACAACTCATCATCCAACGTGGGTTTTAAAAGTTGGTTTTGATCTCAAGGAGGGTGCATCATCTTAAATTTTTAAAATCATTGTAATTAAAGACCTTTTAATATTTTGAGGCTAGATTCATTGTAAAACAATCCAGGAGATTGTATTTTCTTTAATGCATATAGGATTGTACAGATACTGAGCATCAGCTCATATCCGAGCGTAATTTCCATTTATTGTAATAAGGCTAAGTAGGAGAATGTCTTAATTGTGATAGGATAGCATTTGAGTCCGTTGGAGGGAAGCTTCGAGAAGCCCTTCGTGTATACATATATGTAATCTATGCCCAAATGAGGCTATTGAATCTGATTGTTAGGGCTGTTGAAAGTCATTGTAGAAAGTCATTGAAGTTTACTTGTTGTTGTTGAGAGTTGTGGAGAAGGAGCAGAGAGATGTAAGGACTCATGTACATATTTTTTTTAATGAATATAACCAGAGAAGTTTGATTTCAAATGTATGGTGTTGTTTGTCTCTGAGTTCATTGAGTACGTGTTATGCTTTTTGTTTACTATGTTTTATATGCCTGAGTGTGCATTTCATGATTCAGTGTGTGAACCTTTGATGTTCCAAAAGTTTCAATTGTTTCTCTTCTGAAACTCTGGTGCAGGGAGTGCACAGTGCCCGCAAGGAGTGCGAAGGTAGAGTCGTGTTTGACTTAGAAGCTTAGAAGAGATAGCATGAAGCTTTGGAAAAACAAGTGCAAGGAGTGCACAAATACTCAGTGGAGTATAGAAGTCGAGAAGACCCATGCAATGTGTGCACATGGTCGACACTTAGCTAAGTGTTGAGAAAATTCCAAGAAAAACGAACACAAGGAGTGCGAAGGAGGTTTTTTTTTTTTAATCCTTAAGTCTAAAGTCTTTTGAAGGTTCAGAGAAGCGTAAGGAGTGCGCCAGAGGATCGAATCACCTCAAGTGATCAAGATCAGGAGAAGTAGCCGGCAAAGTTGCCTTAGAGGGAGAGTTTTATCTCATTTGAAGGTCGAGTGGACAAGATCCAATCGGGGAAAGTTAGGATCTCTTGCGACCGTCAGATCTGGAGAAGTAGCACATGGTTTAAACCCTTGAATCCCTTAGACTTCGTGAGTTCGACAATTTTTGTGTGCTAGGCGCAAAGGAGATGAAACTCCCAAAGTTCCAAAGTCTGAAGTTGATGTGGACCATTGATCAGAGGAAGACACGTGTCCGCAGATAAGGCGTGGTCGTAAAAATTCACAAGATTCCCGAAGTCCCAAATCATAGTGTAATTACTAATTGTTGATAGATGAAGGACACGTGGCACTAGATCTAGTAGTTCAGAGGCTTGGCGCTCTGGAAGGATCGAGGTAACAATTGTTTGGAGTCGAGAACTCCCGAAGGTCGGAGTTAATCTTGATCATTGGTCAGAGAGGGATGTGTGGAGAGAATATTTGACCTCCGCTAGTTTGGAGTCGGAAGTTGTAAGGGGTTGTGTTGTAAAGACACCCGAAGTCCCGAAGCTCGAAATAGATCCGAGCCATCCATCCACCATGACACGTGGACCATCGATTGTGATCCTTCACAAGTTCGCATGTTCGCCACTCCGAGGAATTTAAAGTGTGGTGCTTCGAAAATCTCTGAAGCCCGGAGTTGTGGAGTTGATGGGAGTCGTCGATCTGAGGCAAGTAATAGACCATCTGATTCGTTGGTTTGAAGTTCGACGCTCTGTGAGTGTAGTGTGTTGGAGCGGGCGAAACCTTTGAAGCTCAGAATTTCGAAGTTCTTTCCAGCCATAAGATCAAGACGGGCGTTGTGGACCGTTGATCCCCTCGGATGTTCAACAATCCGTGAATTTGGCGTTCAGGAGGAATGTCGCGTGTTGTTGTTAGAGCTCTCGAAGCCCGGGGCTTCGAAGTCCCGAATTTTTCGAAAAAGGGAAGTTTGTCCCATGGTTTTGGCCCAAAGTCACGTGGAGGACTCTGTTGGTGAATTATAACCCTTACAACTTTGAATTTTCGCGCAAGTAAAAGGCAAAGGACCTATGAAGAAGAGTTTTGAGGGCTCAACAGGGACCCGAGCGCTAATTCAACTCTCGAATTCGAACGATCCTTAGACCGAGAGGTCGCGTAGGCCCTGGGAGTGGTGGGGGTTTGCATCATTGGGATGGTATGAAAAAAGGACGTTCACACTTTTGTGGCGGAATGTGATGTTTGTCAGCGCAACAAGGGAGAAACAATCAAACCTCCTGGCACAGTCCAATCGCTTCCGATTCCACCCGCTATTTGGAGAGACATATCTATGGATTTTATTGTGGGATTACCTAAATCAAGCAATAAGTCAGTCATCATGGTGGTCGTGGATCATCTTTCCAAGTATGCTCATTTATGTGCTCTTCAACACCCATTTACCACATCTAATGTGGCTCAACTTTTCATGGATCGTGTCTTCAAGCTTCATGGCATGCCTCATTCTATTGTTTCTGATCAAGATCCCACTTTAACCAACAATATTTGGCAAGAACTGTTCAGACTACATGGCACCCAATTGCATCTCAGCGCCACCTATCATCCCCAGACTGATGGTCAAACCGAAGTTGTCAACAAGTGTTTTGAGACTTATTTGAGGTGTTTTTCCTCTGAAAGGAAAAATCAATGGGTTCAATGGCTACCATTAGCTGAATGGCGGTACAACACTTCTTACCATACAACTACTCACATGAATCCTTTTGAAGGAGTATATGGACAAAAACCACCTTTCGTTCTCTCCTATATGCCAGGTGTCTCGAAGGTCCAGGCGGTTGACCGAATGCTTATAGTTCAAGAGGCTATTCTCTGTACCCTCAAAGAGAATTTGGTCATGTCTCATAATCGCATGAAGCAACAAGCCAATCAAGGTCGCTCAGAACGTCAATTTGCTGAAGGAGACCAGGTATTTCTTCGACTGCAACCTTATAAGCAAACTTCACTCAAGGTCGAATATTGTCAGAACCTGGCACCCAAATTTTATGGTCCTTATATAGTTCTCAAGCACGTGGGACGAGTGGCCTATCAATGAGCTTTGCCCAATACTTCTAAGCTCCATCCTGTTTTTAATATCTCCTGCTTAAAGAAGGTGATTGGAACTAAGTGCCAAACTCAAACCAACCTTCTCGAGTTGGATGAAGAAGGATCCATCTGGTTGCAACCACAAGCAGTATTGGACCAGCATGAGCATTGTCTTCGTCAGCGCACCATCGAGGAAGTGTTAGTCTAGTGGAAAGATATAACTCCAACAGATGCCACCTGGGAGCCAATTGACATTCTGCAACAATTTCCTCATCTTTAGCCTTCAGGACAAGGTTGATTTTAAGGGGGAGGGCATGTTAGGGACCTAACCTACCTAACCCCTCAAGTGGGTAGAATAATATAATTCCATGTAATAAAGGTCAATATTAATAAGGCCTAGTAATAAGGAGAAATAAGTCAAATGTAAGAAGACCTAATAGAAGCTTCCGCTTCTAGAAGGATCTTCCTCTAGATTGTTCTTTTGGATAGATAGATTTAGTATAAATAGGAGTAGAGGGTATGAGAAGTTTTGTCTTGGAGAATTATTGTAATAGAGCTCTGCTCTGTTGGAGGTTGCCCCCTCGAAGAGGCAAGTGAACATTGTTTCCTATTAATAAAGGTATAATTCTGGTGTTGTGGTTCCATATAATTTGTTGTTATGTTATCTCTATAGTATTTTTGTATTATGTTGCTATATCGATGTTATTCTCTGCATTATTTCTCTTTTCTGCTAATATAATAGACCTGGTACCTCACACAGGTGGATGGGTTACTTTCTAACACATTTGTAACCTCTTTTTAGGCCAGAAGTGACAAGGTATTCATTTTTTCCCATGTGATAGACAACTTATGACTGGATTACATGCTATTATATATGTATATTGCTCTAAATGTTAGGAGGTATTAGGCAAGAAGTATGAAAAAGCTTATGAAGCAACTCAAAAGTACAAGGAGGGGAAGTACATCCTTGGAAAGTAAAAAATAATGAAAGAAGACTAGTAGAAGATTGGGACTCCAAGATGGTCCTTTATTCATCCAAGGGCATATCGTGCAGCCACACAAACAATCAAAAGCCTCTTTCGAATAATTTTTTTGTTGTATTCAATGAACATGATAGTCTACCATATTGAAGGATTCCCCAAAGAAATATGCCAAGTTTATATTTATACTCATCAACTTTCACTTATTTATATGGATATTGTGATGGCCAACAAGTATAGATGCATTCATAAGGGTCTTATAGAACAAAATCCCTTGACCTTTTTAGAGAAATATAAAATTTTTGATACAAGGATTTGCTTACCACATAATAGCTAGCAAATGTACGAAAGGGAGAAAATTTTCAATATGTGGTTGGAAAATATTCACAAACTAGGCAGGGATTGGTAGTGTGAACAATATCATGGATGATAAGCAACTTTATTGTAGAAGATTGTCAGGATTGGAAGATGATGTGAAAGACTAAAAGACTCATTTAAGACAAAGGACACATGAAACAATACAACATTTGTGACATATTGTTGTAGGATTATGATATTTCAATCCTTCTAGCATTAAACTTCTACTATAATTGTAGGCTTGAGATCTTAATACTCATAAGCAACATCTTTGGGCTGGAGTTAAAGGTGTTCAAACAAAAGGTATAGTGGCATGCCAGTTATAACAAATTTTTGAGGGGGCAGTGTATTGCCATAGCAAGTTTTGGAAGGTAAGTGATCCAGGTGGATATCAATGGCAATCCACCTCTTCCATTGAATCAACATTTTCGAGCATGTGGTTTTGATAAACCATAGTATACACCCGTGTTATTTGAAAGATGGAGATAAATAAAATAAATAATAATAATAAAATGGTAAAAAGTTGTTTGCATGATTATTAATTAGTTTTTACCATTGGTGGTTTATGAGCTCGTGGTTTTGTAACCCATGGTATTTGTAAAACGGGATAAAGAAAATAAAATATATAATAATTTTAAAATAAGTGAAACAATATGACTCTTGATGGAAAAGGCATATGTAAGTTCTATATATACGGGCCCTCCCATTTGTAAAAGGATATATTACTATTCCTTCGTGATGTAGACAACAAGCTCACCCTTTCGGCCTCTTGTAATATCCTTTTGCGAATGATCATAACTGACATCTCTTTCTCTTCAAAGATAAGCTACCACCATTCTAGCCAGTTTGTATTCAACAATATTCCTTATTTTATTCATTAATAAAAGTTGGGTTTCATTGTACTTTTGTGTTCTCCACTGTAGTTTTGTTTGTACCTCATTTCGTTCTCAATATAATCTTGATCGGTGGTATCAAAGAAATCTACTCCTTGTTATTTCTCGGTGCATGTCCCCAACGAGGTCAAGGTATAGATAGTTGGGTCTCAAGCTAGTTTCGCTCAGGGGTGACTGCTCTCGCCAGCCCAAGTAACCTCCCCTGGTAGAAGAAAGAGAGATGACGGAGCAAGAGATCATTTCGAGATGTTGCTTGAGAAATCCCCCACACGATAGAGGAACGAGATGATGGACAAATTCACTTATATCCTTTGATGACTATCAACGATGGTAGAGGCATCTTTGACAAGCAACCATTTTGGAGGTGTGACGCCCTTCAAGGTACAAGTTAATTTTGATATCCCCTTATTTGAAGGCTAGATAGATGCAGATGCTCTAGAGAAATGGTTGAACCTGCTAGAAGGTTATTACTTTGCTAAAAAAAATCCCAATAGTGAAAAGATCACCTTCATACTCCTTAAATCCTTTCCCCATGTCAAAGCTTGGTGGGAAGATTATTGGGAGAGGCACACTGCGGATTAATCTACACCATTTGGGAAAGAACCCACCTTGGTTATCTTTGTATATTCCCTCAAGGAGGAGTTCTACCATGTTGGAAGCTATGGTGACCAATATACGAGATTGACAACTTTGTGTCAAGAGAGAGACTAGACAATGCCAGCGTATACCAACATCTTCGATACACTGCACTCAAAGATGGGTATTCAATATTCGGGGAGACACATAGTTCTGAAGTACTGCAATGGCCTAGACAGGTACATCCAAACAAAGATGGATTTCTTGGACATCTCCTCACTAAGAGTTGCATATCGTTATACTGTCAAAATCAAGTAGAAATTCAAGCAGAGGAATAAGTGGGAGTTTGGGTATGCAAATATGCCACAACAAAAGCATGGTAAAGGCAGTCTTAACTCACATAACAAAGGATAGAGCAAGGATATCCATTCTCACGAAAACTAGTCCAAGCCATAGGTAAAGAAGGGTCATGGGAAGTCAAAGAAGGATACCAAAAAGTGGTGTGAGTTCCACAGGATCCCTTGGCACAACACCGATGAATGTCCCTCGAAATGGTCATTGTTGATCGAGCTCAAAGAAAAAGAATCAGACCCTGGCCTGGACTTTGATTTGGAGCACAATAAAGGGAAATGGATCATCAATGTAGAACCCACTACTACCATTGCGACCATAAAAATCTAACTAGAAGAACCAGAGGAGCCTGAGGAGGAGGAGCGCCTTTTCCACTCATAAATGTGGGTGAAGGGGACCCCAATGCATTTAATTGTTGATAGCAGAAGTCATAAGAACCCAATCTTAGTCGAGGTCATCAAAAGAATGAAGTTGTTGATGATGCCACACCCCCTACCATACACCATCGGATGGTTGAACCAGGGCGAGACATCCACGTTAGCCAACAATGTCACTTGTCCTATGACATCAAGCCCTTCAAAGATAAGGTATTATGTGATGTTTCCCCACTTGAAGTCTGTGATGTTCTTTTAGGACAACCATATATGATAAAATGTCATGTTTTTTACGAGTCTCATTCCCGTAGTGTCATTATTACTCTGGGGGTTCAACTCTACAGGGTACCAAAGGTAGTTCCTATTACTGTCATTTCATTGATCTTGGCAAAATAATGCCTTAAAGTAATCTCTCATACCTCAAAGTTGTCCTCTTCATGATTCAGCTAGAAGGCAAATGCAAGGTCACTGTGACTATTACAGCCTTGGCTCAAGACCCTTCTACACAACATAAGTAAGTCGACAAGATTGTAGAGGAGCACAAAGATATTTTTTCTTCACCTACGGAAGTGGCTCTACACTACCAAGTCAAGTATTCCATTGACTTGGCACCTGGTGCTCCCTTACCCAATGATCCAATATACATATGCTCCCTTCCGAAGAATGAGGAAATAAAGCATTAAATTCATGAGCTCATCCAAAAGGGTCACATTCGTCTGAGCTCCTCACCTTATGTGAGCCCAATTGTGTTGGTGCAAAAGAAGGTTCCATGTGTTCAACGTAGCTACAACAAATTCCTTCACAACTATATTAGCCACAACCTCTTTCAGGTGTGCTTAGGGTTCCAACCATTAGCCCGCATTGATGTAGCTCGTCCTACTGCATCTTCACCAACAAAGTCCTCTGACACTCAGACCAAGGCAGATCGAGCAACAAAATTTGTTGAATGGATCCAACACCTCTAACAATTGGTTCGTGTTGTCCTTCAAAAGGCTAATGCCAAGTACAAGAAACGACACGATTAGCATTAGGTTCCACACAAGTTTCAAGTTGGTGATAAGGTGTGATTGCACTTGCAAAAATAGTGCCTCACAGGAAGCTAAGACCACTTTGATATGGGCCTTACACCATCACAAAGGTTATGGGTGAAAATGCTTTTGAATTGAGTATTCATCCTTTCCTTGGCTTCTTGCACTCAATGTTTAATGTGGAGCTACTCCGACCATATTACCCACCTCTGTTGGACACCTCAGAGGTGGCTGAGCATTTTTCCCTTATCGACTCAACCTCGACTACATTAAGAAAGATACAGTGGATCGGATCATGGAGACCCAAATGAAAGCCACCTGCCAATAGAACATACAACTCTATTGGGTTGTCAGAGTAGGACAACTACTTCAACAAGGCAAGTGGCTCACCAAGGTTCAAATTCAACAAAAGATTCCCCATCTCTCGAGGGAACTTGACGCAATGGGGACCATTGCTTCCTAAGGGGGGAGGATTGATCCAAGTGGATATTGGTGGCCATCCACCTCTTCCATCGAATCAACGTTTTCGAGCTCATGGTTTTGATAAACCATGGTATACATCCATGGTATTTGGAAGATGGAGAGAAATAAAATAAATAATAATAATATTAATAATGATAAAACTATGTTTGCATGGTTATTAATTATTTTTTACCATTGGTGGTTTATGAGCTCGTGGTTTTGTAACTCACGGTATTTGTAAAACATGATAAAGAAAATAAAACATATAATAATATTAAAATAAGTGAAACGATATGACTTTGGAGGAAAAAGGCATATGTAAGTACTATATATACGGGCCCTCCCATTTGTAAAATGATATATTATTGTTTCTTCATGATGCAAACAACAAGGTCTCCCTTTCGACCTCTTGTAATATCTTTTTGTGAACGAGCGTAGCCGACATCTCTTTCTCTTCAGAGATAAGCTACCATCATTATAGCCAATTTGCATTCTACAATATTCTACTATTTTATTCATTAATAAAAGTTGGGTTTCACTGTACTTTTGTGTTCTCTGCTATTGTTTTTTTTGTACCTCATTTCGTTCTCAATACAGTTTGGATCAGTAAGGATGAGCATATATGTTTGACCCAAGTCAATAGTAGTCCAACAACAATCCACCTACTTCTTGCCAAGCCATTGGAATCTCTGTGTTATACGACTTGCATGTACAAGCCTACAAATCCCTTAAAACTAAGATAAACGAATCTTCTACATAATCAATGCAGATGCTAATGCATACGATGACACAACTCACATATACAAAGGGCAAGGTGCAATAACTAACCTTTCTAAAGAATTTGGCATACATTCCATGCTAGAAGCACCTTCAAGATTTCTTGAAGAGTAGGCAAGTATGTTTAGAGAGGCGCTAAGAAGGAGAAGACAATTAGATAACAAAAGAGATACAAAGGTAAACTCTAGCTAGATGAGAATGCAACAAAGAACTTGTGGGATCTTAGTACTCCCAAGAGAAGCATGCTAAAATTTCTTGATGGTGATTCCCCTTCAATATTTGGATTTAGCGATGCATATAATTTCATCAATATGGATAACATAAGCTATGGTGGATGTCGATATAGTATAGTTGGTAGGGTTGATAATCATGACGTAGGAGAGAAAATGTATATCTCTCCTAAGCTTGAGAAAAGTGTAGGTAAAGGTTAGCACATATAGGAACTTTGTGGTGAAAAGAATCAAAATTAACAAAGGGATTTACAAGAGTGTACAATGAGAACCTTGCCGAACACAACCCATGACACCTGTAGCTTATCCTAGAGGAGGGACAAATTATGTTTCTTTTTCCATACATGGAAAATGAGTACATATTATAGTTCAATGAAAATATTTTCCTACTCTTATATATTGTTTTCTACTTTATTGTAAATTAGGTCCAACTCAGGTGGTTGAGAGGAGTGGTGTTATCCTCCCCGCCAAGTTTCAATTACCACAAGTGACATGTTGAGCTCTTAATGAGTATATCATTGTAACTAATTAGCCTTGTCGTTGACTAGACTCGTTCCTTGAAGAATCTAGGGTTTACCCAGGGTACCATCCTTAGAATGAGGGAAAGTGCCTAGGGTTTTCCCCAAGATATGTTACCTGGAAATATTCGTTAAGACTTGACACTGTTTTATAATTTAGTGAAAGATTCACCAGGGCCTCACAAAGTTTTATAATTCAGAGAAAGATTTGCCAAGGCTTTATAAAATTTTATAATTCAGTGAAAGATTTGGAAAAAAATTATATATACATGGTATATTATTGATAAAATAGTCTTCTAATTTTCTTATGTATCACGAAGATTCCCCCATTTATTATACATATAAATTCACAGAGGGTTGTTAAATTTTTCCTTGGCCACAATGCCTTAGGAGCATTTTCCCTTCTATTACTCATAATGTATGCATGAATAACCCATCTTGCTGTTTACCTTTTGGAGTAACTTGGCATAATTACACCTTGGCTCCAAGGCACCCAATGTGCAACAATTAACAAGGGAAACAGAGGTCTCCTAAATAACCTAGACTCTATGCTCATGTACATCCATCCATCTCTCCTCTCAAGTCCACAAATCACTCTCCCACAAATGGATTTTGTCACTTACAGGTTTGTGTGTCAATATAAAGCATGAGAATGCAGTTTTCATAACTTCAGTGGTGTTTTCAACATGAGAGAATGGTGAATGAATGAGTCCATTCAAATTTAGAATGGAATATTTTGCATAGGAATGCAGGTGGTTCAAATTTCCATGAGGATGGTGTCCATTACACTTCTCCGTGATGATTGTACTCAACCCCCATGCCATCATAACTATGTGAGGTAGACTTCCTCGCCAACCAATCACCACATGCATCCAATGATCGGGGTCTAAGTAAAAAATGGTGGTTGTGGTTTAAATAAGCTACACGATAAATAAAAAGAAAATATATTAGTTAGAAAACTTAAGATTATTTATCCCCCTTGGCCACCTCACTTTCCTCCTACCCTCTAATGCACTCATAGCTCCTCTCACGGTCTCTGCAACCAACTTGGACCTTTGTATAAACTTTCGAATTGACTTTTACATGTTTCGAGTATACCATGGAAACACATACCACATGGTATATATAAAGCATAATTACTGCAATTATATGCCTAACCATTCACTCTTTACTTTATGCCTTGGCCTTGAGTTCTACACGAGGACTCCATACAAGATATTTACATCATTTACACATGGGGTTATTTTATTTAAGTTCACATGGCTAGACTCATGTCATTTTAAACACATATTTACAATTTATACATAATTCGATCTCGTAAATCCAAAGGTCAAAACCGAGATATTACAACGCGAGTGTGTATAATAATAATAATAATAAGCCAGATATACCTAATAATAATAAGACATGACATAGCAACAAATGTCTTATGGATTGTCTTTGGCTTGTGGCTGTTCTCTATGTGATGTTGCAAGGTATCTTATTAGAGGGACATATTTCTACCTTGGAATTTTGTGCCACATTAATACTCTCCCCATTCTTCACTAGGAAGCCCCTCACTCTCTCTCCCTCTTCTAGTACATGCAACTCAAACTCAAACTCAAAACAAATACCTCTAGTTATGAGTTCTTAACCTTGATGTCAAAACGACGTATTCGACAAGGTACCCACATCATTGGTAGAAATTCAATCCATGATTTTATATGTGGAGTTGCAACGATCAAGCCCAAGGGGTTCACTCAATCAACTATCGCCAATGTTGCTAGCCATTTGGGAAGTTACATGCCAATAGGTGCTCGGTTCGAATCCCTTGGATGGTGTAGACTAGTTTACATCAACAAGTTTAATAGGGATGTCATTCTCATAGGTGAGGAAGTATTCATTAGATTTCTCACAATTTTTTTTTTGTTAAAAAGAAGTGGAATTATCAATACCATAAAGAAATTGAACTAAAAAAACTGCATGTGAATATAGACGTTTAATCAAAACACTTATTTTTAAATCACGACAATCAGTGTTGGGTCAAAATGACTTGGGCTAGGCTAGGGATCAAATTGATTGGTTGCCACTATAACCCAAGAGTATATCCAATACTTTGCAAGCCAGATATACCAATAACTTGTGACATTGCAAGGGCCAAGATGTCTCGAGGCACATCATTGAGGCCTCTATCCTTCTAACCTTACCACAACCAACCAATATCTAATCAGAGATTTGAACTCAAGCATAAACATTGTGAAACTTACCTCCTTACCATTCATTCTAGACCCCTCATCACTTAACCAAAACACTTTACCAATGTACAACATAAACATAAAATATTTTATGTTAAGCAAACTCTAAAAAAACCTTGAAAGAAGACATTTCACACACTTAAATTGTTGTACGGAAGGAATCTCTTGTCCCATAAACAAGGGTCTCATACACCAAATAAATTATTATTATTATTATAATATTATTGTATTGGTAAAATATTATGTTTTATTATTATAATATTTTGCCATCCGGACAAGCACTCATATATGATTGACACACTCAGATCACAGTGGCTTTCTTTTGTCAAAAGAAAACTAAAAACACAGTAACAACAAAAAAGTACCGAGACATATCAGGTGATACGTGAACACCAACCGTATATTTTACGGTGGTGCAGGAGCAAGGGGGCCTTAGAAGGTGCAGGAGCAAGGGGGCCTTGGAAGCAGCTGCAGCTTATCTGCACGGAAAGAAAGGAGAGTTTGAACAAGATTTTACCGAGAGGGAGACAACAAAATCAAGGCAATGGACGATTACATGAGAGAAATGATGGATCTGAAAACCCTGGTGACTCGAACCCTCGAAAAGAAAGGCGTGCTTGCAAGGATCAGAGTAAGGAACCCTCCTCCCCTTACTCCGCCATTTTCTTTCCAATTTGTTTCTTCTTTGCCGGCCATTGTCTGTAAATTGTTAGCTTTTTTCAATGGGTTTATCTGGATCGGATTTTCGTTTAATACGCTTTGCAGCATTATGAACTTAATTACCATTTAAAAATATAATTCCGGGAGCTTTATTGTTTTTACCCGACCCCATTTTCTTAAACACAGACTTTCGTCTCTGAAACAACGCGGCATTGCTATTATCTCGAAATTTTAGGTTTATATGGACTGGAGACTTTCGAGATTGGCATGTGTGTTTTATTATGCATTTCAAAGTTTAGGAATTTCTGTAGTTGTAGCCTTCTTTCTCTAATGGCCACGGAATAGGGATCTGCTTCGTTATAGTTATGTGGCTGGCGTACTCCAGATGTATTTTTGAGTTAGGGTTTATGTATATATTCATCAGTTATGGTCACCAGTTCAGAACCTGTGTTTTTTGTGGAATTCACCGCTAAATACTGCCAACTATTGTGATCGTCATGCTTTTCCCAAACTTCTAAGTTTTTATGGTCGTTAACGCTCGAAAACCTCACCTCAGGCTATATTTACTGGACAGCATTGTTTAATATGCAATTCTGTATCAACTCTAGGGCTCTGCAATTTGACAATATCTGATGCTTCAACGCCTCAATGAAATTGGAAGGAATGCCCTACTGCCATTTTAATTACATTTTTCACTTTTTTTTCCGGGTAACTATTTGTCTTCTCTCTTTAGTTGTCTGGACTTGGAGAAAAACTTGTGAGTCAACTGCCAATGACTTGGTGCCATGCAAAATACCAAAAATATACATTTTCAAGAAAAATATATATTTTAGATTATAGTTAATACATGAGAGATTACAATGAATATCATGCAAATACATTAAATATAGTGCAAAAATAGCATATCAAATATAACCAAGTTTATCATACGATCACGATCAACCATCATATCACCATTCATCCATCAAGATTCAAAATCTCCATCGACTATGGCATGAAATTTGATTCATGAACAAACGTTTTCAAATTGTAAATCCTCAAATATCACGATTCAAGACTCAAAGAGTTGAATCTGAAATCATATGACTTGATGGTTCAATGTTGACCCAACGTTCCTGCTTGAGGCTCAGTGGGTCCAGCTAAAACTCGGTATTTTCCTATAAAAGGGTTTTGGGCCGGTCTGGTTGGCTCTGAGTCAGACTCATTGGGTCCGGGTCAATTCAACTTGTCTAGGCAAAGACCCAGGTAGATCCAGCGACTTGCGGGTCTACCTGTATAGTCCCACGACTATGATTCTTACAGTCTTTGTTGCTTAGAATGCCCTGAAGTAAAATCAGTTAACTTATTAAAGTCCATCAGACTCACATCGCTGCACTGGATGGCAAAAAGGCAAACTAAAATGTTAATGTTTACACTTCAGTGACTTCACTACTGTTTTATAGTGATAATGCATATGGTATGAATAATAATTTTGTAATAAAATTTTTATTTATCCATGTGTCTTTGGCCTTTCCCTTCCCGCATACACGTGTAGCCCTCAGGTTCATTGTGCTCTCCAGAACATTTGATTTCTTGCTACCTTCATGGGGGCTGTTATTTATGACTACTTGGCATACACCTTGTGGTTTGAGAGTCACCTTCCACTGGTAGACAAATTAGGTTAATTTTGTTTCTTTATTTATAGTATATACTTAATTTGCCTATTGACATTGCTGTGTAGTTTGGTGAGGGTAAAATTAAATTTGACTGAACTGAATATCAGTAGTACATTATTATTAGTAGCATATTATTAATAGAACAGTAAAATGTAATATTAATAATATTGTCTTAAGACACCATTAATAACAGGACATCATTAACATTAACTATGCAATAAAGATATTAATGACACACCAATAACAATGTATTTACATCAGTGTTCCACGGGGACACGTCCCCCAGGGTGGAGGTCGTGGGGGACGCGTCCCCCACGTCCCTGGGATGGGGGGACTCCAGGGGGGACGTTTCCCCATGTCCCCTTTTTGGGGAGACGCGGGGGGACTTGGGGCCCGGGGGGACGCGACTCCCCAAGGTGGGGGACGAGACTCCTCAAAAGGGGGACTCCTAGACGCCCCCCCTTGAAAAGGGGGACTTCTGGACGTCCCCCCCCAAAAGGGGGACTCCTGGAAGTCCCCCCCACATTTTTTTTGCCCAGTAAGACTTAAAAAAGAAAAAATTAAATTTAAATTTTTTTTTTAAAAAACAAATATATATAAAATTAATTTATGTTATTGTTGAGATTTATCATATTATCATTATTATTTTTATTTTTAATTTTTTTTTATATTATATATGTGACGTCCCCCCGTCCCCCATTTCCCAAAAATCCCTAAAATTTGGGGGTACTTCCACACGTCCCCCTTGTGTGTCTCCCCGCACTTGCGTCCCCCCATCCCGGAGTCTTGGTGGAACATTTATTTACATATCATCATTGTTTCCTGAATAGTGCATCGTGAATGTATTAATGAGTATTACTGAAATAGTTGATCACACATCAATAAACTACAATACCTTTTCTTCTTCACCCATATGGTTTCATCCTTAGACGTATGCATTTTCATCAGAACTATTAAACGATTCTATGTAGGGCAAAAAATGAGGAGGTATGTGGGCATCTGGATCTATGCATACTTATAAGAGTCTGTATGCCTTGTACAGATTTGTGTGCTTGTTCATTAATTTTTTTTTATAAATTTTAATTTAATACAATTTTTAATGTTCCAATGTCAAAATTGAAGAAAAGAAGAGAGAGATATGGGGGAGGGGGAGAGTGAAACATCATATTTTTCCCTGTAAGTTGTAGGGAGCCTGAGAAATGTTTCCCAGGGGTTTCTACCCCATATCTGTACCATTTCAATGACAAAAATGTTTCCTATATCAAAGCATGGGTAAATTGGGGCATTTGTGGTAGCATTGGTCATAATTAATTGTATAAATATTGTTCAGTTAGTCTGGATGGTAAACCAATGTGTAAATCACTGTGATATAATGATCTTGATTAATACATATGATAGGCCAAAAATAATTCTATTGAGGTGGGGGGATGGTGTTCCTGGTTAGAATTTAATATTAGTACTGTAACCAATTGCACTGATGAGATAGCATAAGGCTTAATGGCCAGAAAATGAAGATAGAAGTCTCCAAATAATTATCCCATGTCTCAAAAGATATTATCCTATATATATATATATATGTATTGTTGAGATTTGGGTACCTTGGGAAGTGGTCCCCTTTTGTTTGTGAGCCTCTAAACACAAGAGGGAATTACTTTGTACCATGTACCATGTACTTTATGTTTAATTTCACTTTGACTTAGGAGATTTAAGTCAAAAGTGAAATTTGGTCATTTTAGCCTAAAATGACTATTAATTCACTTTGTGGGTGAATTGAGGGACATAAAGTGAAACTATGGAAACTTAAGTAAAGTGGGTTTTGAGTTGAGATTCTTTTAGAGAGATCTCAACCATTGATTAGGGATGAGATGAGATGATCTCATCCACACATACTTTATGTTTTCTCATGTTTCCTTAAGAGGGGCGCATAGGGCAAAGAGAGGCTCATTCACTCCATTGTTCACTTGATCACATTGAGAATTTGGTGAAGAGTAGAGAAGTGAGGATTCAGGGTTTGGAGCAGCAAGCTTGGGCGCACATGTTCATGGAGGGCGCATGGCTGGTTAGAGCTTCATCATATGTGTATTGAGTGTATTCTCTAGTGGGAGGGTGCACACTTAGAGCAAGGGCGCAAGCTAGCAGGTACACCTTCTGGTGGAGAGTTCGTGTTTCTGGTTTGTGAGTTATTGAGAGGGCAATCAAATGGCAGTTTGAGTGCAAGGGTTTAGCAAACAGCAAAGGCAAGCCGCAAAGAGCAAGGGCGCAGAGCATCTTCAAGCAAACAGCAAAGGCAAGCCGCAAAGAGCAAGGGCGTAGAGCATCTTCAAGCAAACAAGAGAGAAAGGGGGTGCACTCTTCTAGGGGCACATATCCAAGGAACCCATTGCAAAGCTTGAGAGGAGCTTGCAAAGTATCAGGTTCCTTTGTATTTATCTTTCTTGTTGTTCTTAAAGCTTGAAGCAATCCATATATATACATCTATCTCAACCTGGTTTTCCCCGGGGGGGTTTTATCCAGGGTTACGTTGACCAAAAATACATGTGTTCATTTTCATGTATGTTAGTGTTTAGAACAACATTATTTCAGCTCTAAAATATCTCTAGGTGTGTTATATAGCTTATGGTATGCATGTGCTAACATCTTGTGACAAAACTACATGCTAGAGCACCTATATGGCCTATGTAACCGTAACAGAACAGCAAAGAAGTTACTGAACAGTTTGCTATTATAAAACAGCAGCAAACCCTTGTTTGACAGTTGAAACTTAGAGCCAACTTGAGGTCAAAGACAGACCTAGTTGGCAGCTTGTCAGAACTTGGAAAATCTTCATGTATGTATGCATCCTCAGTTTTACCATGTGATCCATTACACAATTAACTTTTGGGTCCTTTTCATTGCAGAAGTTGCATGGCAACTCCATTCTATTACTCGAGTAGCCTCTTCGTCTGGTATTCTTCATCCATTGGAAGTGTCATGGATGGACCAACATTTTAAATCTGTATAGAATAATTTTTGCAATACTGGATCATCTTATCTTAAGAGAATGACTCCGAGAGCCTCTTAATAAATGGATCTCATCAATTATACAAATATGAAGGTTTTCATGTACATTTAATTGTATGCTACCAATGATATATGCATACTCAACAAAGGAAAGATATATACTACATGTTAGCTAACCAACATTGTGGGAAACATTGTGCCCCACAATCTTTATGGATGCCCAACCATAGTCAATGTCTTTCCCATGAATTCTAAACCTCACATACGGCTTATTTCTTGGTTTTGCCACTTGCCATAACTGTGGCTTTCTTTTATTTTTGTTTAAGATTTTTCCCAACCTCCTCTATCACATGTTTACACCTGTTGGTCAATATGCAATTAGGCAACCGACAGTGTAGGTGGATAATGCAGATTGGCCTAGCCTCCAACTCAATTTCTTTGACATTCTTTGTTCAATTAGACTCAGTGTCTTCCATTTCTGAAACTTTGAAGATTTGCCCTCCATTGTCTAGAGATTTAGCAAAGATTGACTAGAAGGAGATTCTTTGCATAGATTCTTTAGAATTTGTTAGGTAATTCATAATCATTAATCAAAAGCGAGCCGTAGCCATAACAGGTTTCACTGCTCTCTTTTTAGAAAAACTTGACTCAAAAATCAATTGCCAAATACAAAAGGACCATCACTTCAGACCCAAAATTTTCAGCCTGGAGTACAATTCAGTGTTGAATATAATAAAATCATTCTATCATCATCTCAATGCACATTCAACCATGTCATTAATAACCTCATATGATTGAAGAACCCAACAAGAATTTCATTGTTTTATTACTCAGGAAGATTACAAATCCTAAAGTTTCCTTATTGTGTTTTCGGCTTTCGCTCTCCCACCTGGATTATTGTGCACATAGTGGTGAAGAATTGTTTCCTTTGATTTTCTCTCTTTGCTCTTTTATAGAGATTTTCAAAGATGTAGTCAAATATGATCAAAGGTATGATCTCATTAAGTGCTTTGGCCATTATTATTTAAGGCCTACTTTATCAACTTTGACTAAATCAAAATATTAAGTGCCTTGTTTAATAAAGCTTAAAGGCAACACGAGCTTACTATTTTTCTTTAAACTAGAACAGGAAAATATATATTATTTAAAGGCTGTAGCTAAACGCTAACAGCAAAATACATAGTTCTGCTTACATTGGTCCAGGCTCAGAGTCATATTGCTTTTTGATTCTACAGAACATATTTTGCTACATATTACGAAAATGACGCAACATATTCTTCTACATATAGCCATCTTTACAAAAAAGCCCGATAAACTTATGATTATGAAAAACATAACAGTTAACGAAAAATATGCGAGCTATTAGCTTCGTCCTAACCAGCATCCAAACAAGGTGAGAGTTGTTGGTCAATGTCCATTGGCTCCTTTAACTGGTGTACTATCTCTTCCTCCTTCAATTCAGCTTGTATAGAGAGTGCAGGGTCTTTGCTACTCGATGCAGATGAGAGAGCATCTTTGCAAAGGTTCAGGGCTAGATTTTGCAGCATACTACATTTGGCTTTTAAGATATCTATCCTCTACCTCTGTTGTACCAACAGGTTCATGATGGCGGTGTGTTGGGACACACAGTGATGCTCATTTTCATGCATTTTAGTTGTGACTGAAAACAATGAAGTCTTGTTTGATTGGATGTACTCCTCATCTCTTCTCAGGGTTCGTCTAAACTCTATTATGTCCCTATTCTCCATGTTTTCCAGACAAAGACATGAGCCTGCACAAAATAATTGCCTCCTGGGAACAGAGAGGTTGGCTGCTAAAACCACATACAAAGCATAGCTGCATAGAACTGGGACCAGGAACCAGAAAAACCATATAATATTCTCTGAAAAAGCCAGTCCAACTGAGAAGAGCATCACAGATACATAGAGCCCCTTGAGAGTATGCTATTGGGTTGACAGAGAGCGAGGATGATACTCTGTTGACCATTATGAACCAAACCAGTCCTTTTATCTCGAAAATTCTCAACGAAAGATAACCAGAACGTAAAACCACACAAAACACAAACCAAAGAGCAACATGGCTGAAGAGACAGAGCAACTTCCCTCTTCAGATGCCTAGGAGTCTCAAACTGGATTCCAATCCTCGAGAAGAAATACCAGGGAGCCAAAGGGCCGAAGTACCAGGCCCAAATCAGGAATTCCAAACCATGAACTTACAATTTTAGAGCAAATTCTCGCCTAAACAAGAAATGACCAGCATCCCAGACAGGTATCCCATTAACACGTACCTGTAGCTTTGGCATAATCAATTTGCCACTGTAATTGCTCCCCATTCCCATTGTCCTACAATCCTTAATCCCACAATGCCGATGCAAATGTTTTCTGTTGCATTCATTAGCCAGAGCCGAGGGAAGGTCTCTCGTGTGAGAAGGGCTGAGAACCATCCTTGAATCGCTTATCCCAAAGCCTTTGAGTTGAAGTGAGATGGAGATCCATGTGAACATTAATTACTAAATGACGTGTATAATCCACCATTAGTGGATGTGACATATGGTGCACTCCCCATTTTTTATGATTCACCTAAGTCTAGGGAGGTGGCCATTTTGACCCATGAATCTGTTTCTTGGTTGTTCTCGCGCTTCACATGGTAGAAGGAGATTAATTCGAAAGAGTTGGCCTCCTCCCTTGCTCGAGATAGCACCATGGTTAATTTACTATTCACTGGAACCAATCTTCCAATCATAGCCTTGATCACAACCGAGGGGTCTCCTAAAATAATCAGTGATCCAGCCTTCATTTCCTTGGCTATTTGAAGACCTCTCAATAGGGCATATGCTTCTGCTAAATTGTTAGATTCTATCCCTATTACCCATGTGAAAGTTACTACAGATGTTCCTTCGGGATCAAGGAGGATCCTCCCCGCTCCTGCCGCCCCTTACACTAGCTTACTATTTTAATCACTGGCTGATTTTACATTACATGTCCTTAATTCACTCTTCAAGGCATAACTAATTTTTCTAAGACAAAGTCGTACTAGCTGATTTTACATTACATGTTCTTAATTCTCCCTCCCAAGGTATAACTAATTTTTCTAAGACAGTCAACTTTGATCATTCAAGACATATCATATGGACATATTACATGGATTACATGGATATCATATGGACATATTTCGTCTTCTTATTTCCTTAGGACTAGACTTGGCTTTTTGATTTGTATTGGATCACACCTCCCCTTTAGGGGCTTTTAGGCCCCACAAAAACTCAATTGTGAAGGCAGAAACACATAGCTTCCAGCCTCTTCTCCAAGTCCTCTTCCTCATCCTGTTCAAAGGTACTCTTCTTCTGGGTGCTGCCAATTAATTTCTTCCCCAAGCCTATTTGATCTTTTCCCTTGTGTGCCTTGTGAAGTAGGTCCTACCACCTTTGACTACATGATATTTGTTTTCTCTTCTGTAAAAGAGTGCATCCCTATTCCATAGATACAGGCTTCCAAACATCACATCACATGCATCAAGTGGTGCTACATCACATTCCACCTCATCAGAAAAATAGCATTTATGACAAACTTTACCTTACAATATGTTGTGATCCTTGTAAGAGAATTTTTCTCCAACCAATCCAATGAACATGGCTGTGGATGTTCATATGTTTCCAATCCCAAGTTCATCAAGTAAAGCTACGGAAATTCAATTGCATCGAGAAGAGCTATTGAAAAGAACATTTACCTTCTTGTTCTTCACTCGAGTCCTGATCTAGAAGAGTGCATTCCTTTCTCCATGTGCCCTTGGCTTTTGAATGTTAATTTCCTTTAAACTCAGCAAACAGAAATAAAATGGCAATCATTTTTCTTTACCCAGAAATTTATTTATGCTGATATAACTTCTGAAAATCATGCATTAAATTTACAGCTGAGTTATTAACTTAAAATGCATAGCAGAAGTAATCCGAAACCAAACACATAAAAGATAAAGACACCAGAAATACCATGGAAACCCTAGTGTGGGGAAAACCAGCAAAGGAGGGGCTTTATTGGCTCCACAGGAATTAATTTACAGCAACAGAAAATTCAGAAATTTCTTACAGCCTAGCAAACTCGGCCTGCTTTTTCAGCCCTGCTTATTCGGCCTAGGTTTTTTTGGCCTTGCATTTTCGGCCCAGTTTTTTTGGCCTCTGTCTCTGCTGGAACGGCCTGCACTCAGCTCACTTCCGTGCACAATGTGTTATGTGCTTCACCATCAACCTCCTTTTATCACTCTAACTCACATTTTCTTGAGTCTTCTAGAAGCCTCCAGAAATTCACTTTCGTGAAACATTTTCTTGAGTCTTCTAGAAGCCTCCAGAAATTCACTTTCGTGAATTATTAATTTCGAAAAAGTCACTTTTCAGAAATTTGAGTGAAAAGTCAATAAACATCATTTAAATGAATTTTATACTATTTCCAAGTTAAAACTTAGGATAAAATTAATAAAGCTGATTTGGGTATTTAATTGTGTCGATCAGCTAGCCTTGGACACATAGGCTTAGATGAGACACCTTCTGAGCTACCAAATTAACTCTCCCTCTTAGCGAGGAATGTGTTTTGTACCACAACCAACTTGTCCCTGAAGAAGTCAAACTTGCCTTTCATCAAGGCCTTCGTGAGAATGTCTGCCTCCTGCTCTCCTGTAGGCACATATTGTAGCTTCATTGCCCCCTTTTGCACATAGTCCCTGATGAAGTGAAACCCGATCTCGATGTGTTTGGATTTGTCATGAAACACTGGATTCTCAGAGAGCTTGATGCAACTTTGATTGTCATAGTGAATGACAGTCGCATCCAACTCCTGGCCAAACAAACTGATGAGCAGCTTATGAAGCCAAATGGCCTCACATGCTGCAAAGCTAGCTGCCATGTACTCTGCCTCAACAGAGCTCAACACCACTGACTTCTGCTTCTGGCTGAACCAGGAAACAATTCCTGATCCCAAGATGAAACAACAACATGAAGTACTCTTCTTGTCCATCGTGTTGCCTGCCCAATCTGCATCTGTAAATCCTGTCAGCTTCACCCCATCTCCCTGGATATAACTCAACCCATAGTCTACTGTGCCACTCAGATATCTTAGAATATGCTTTGTTGCCACCTAGTGTAACCTCCTCGGCTCAACCATAAACTGACTGAGTGTGTTAAATGCAAAGCATATGTTTGGTCTAGTGTTGACTAGATACATTAGAGAACCAATCAATTGCCTGTAAAGTGTAGGGTCCATTGCCTTTGATTTGGAAGCATCGATCTTCTTCCAGTTGGTCACCATGGGCATAGACATATGCATGCAGTCCAACTTCTCGAATCTCTTCAGGATCTCCACCGCATACTTCCACTGTCCAAGGAAGGTTTGACCATCTCGCTGCCACACCTCCAACCCCAAAAAGTAGTGCATCAACCCCAAATCCTTCATCTCATACTCCGAAGCAAGATCCTTCTTGCACATTGCAATGAGCCTCTCTGAACTGGTAAGAAGCAAGTTGTCTACATACAACACAAGAATGAGCGACTCACCTCCAACTATGATTTAGTAGAGGTTAGAGTCCACGTCATTCTTGGTGAAGCCCATCCCTTGCAAGTAGCTGTCAATCCGTGAGTACCATGCTTTGGGAGCATGCTTGAGCCCAGACAAGGCTCTCTTCAACCTGCACACATGGGAATCCTTTCCATGCACCTCAAAACCCTACGACTGCTCAATGTACACCTCCTCCTCAATGATGCCATTAAGGAAGGCCAACTTCACATCCATCTGGTGGATCTTCCACCCCAAATCTGTTGCAATCGAGATCACGACTCTAATCGAAGTGTATCTCGTCATTTGGGTGAATGTCTCATCATAATCGATTTCCTCGTTCTGAGAGAACCCCTTAGCTACAAAGCGGGCTTTAAACTTCTCCACATTGCCATCTGCAGCGTGCTTGATCTTGTAGATCCATCTCGAGCCAATCACCGATTTCCCCTCTTGCCGGGGCACCACCTCCCATACATCATTCTTCATGATGGAAGCATACTCTTCCACCATGGCATCTCTCCACACTTGCTGCTGTGATGCCTCTTCATAGCTGGAAGGCTCGGCCTTCAACAACTCGCTCATTAAAGCCATGTAACTAGAAAATATCTGTGGTGCTCGATTCTCTCTGACCGATGTCTTAGGAGCACCCATGTACTCCTGTGCCTTTCTCAAGGTTTGCTCTGCCCATCTGGTCTTCCTCCTAGTAGTAGGAGTCTCAGGTACTGGAGGGGTCTCCTGCTCCTCATCCTGATCTGTATTCTGTTCAACTGTGCTTGCACCTGTACTTGTACTTGCACCTGTAACTTGCCCATCCTCAGTCTTCTGAGTCTCTAGCTCCTGATCCCCTGTTGCTGCTGCACCAGTATCATGAGCCTTCCTTAAGGCTCTATCCTCTTCAAACCTCACATCCCTCTTGAACACGCTCTTCCTCAAGGAAGGAATGTAAACTTTGTATGCCTTGGAATTCTCGCTGTAACCAACAAAAATCCCCTTCTCAGTAGTGGCCTCGAGCATTGTCCTATTCTCCGAGGGGACATGCCAATAGACAAGGCATCTGAAAATCCTGAAGTATCCAATCTCTGGTCTCCTCCCTGTGAATACCTCCTTAGAAGTCTTCCTCCCCAATGCCTTGTGAGGACTCCTATTCTGTATGTAAACTGCTGTGTTACAAGCCTCCGCCCATAGGAATCTAGGCAGATCCTAATCATACAACATGGCTTTAGCAACCCCAACAATACCCCCGTTCTTCCTTTCTGCCACCCCGTTCTACTGTGGGTTGTATGGAACAATCAACTCCCTCTTTATCCAAGCACCTGCACATAAATTCTTGAAGGCCTTCGAGGTGTACTCGCCTCCATTGTCAGATCTCAATGTCTTGACCTTCCTACCCGTCTGGTTCTCCACAAGAGCTTTGAACTCTTGGAACCGATTGAAGACCTTGTCCTTGGTCTTCATGAAGTAGATCCAGGACTTCCTGGAATGGTCATCGATGAAGGTGACATAGTACTTATACCCACTCAGGGATGGTGATGACATGGGCCCACATACGTTTGAGTGTATCAATTCAAGGATTCCTTATGTTTTGCTGTCACTACTTAGGAAAGCTGTCTTAGTGTACTTCCCCATAGCCAGTGTTACCGGAAGCGCCCCCCCCCCCCCCCC
>ML776758.1:275531-313345 GCA_009831015.1 Picea engelmannii | reverse complement strand
GGAACACATCCAGGGGCCCTAGAACACATCTAGGGACTTATATCATCAACCACCAAGGAACACATCCAAGGATCAATCCAAGCACGAAGCAAGGATTCCCTGGAACACATCCAGGGGCCCTAGAACACATCTAGGGTCTTGCAGCAACCACCAAGGAACACATCCAAGGATCAATCCAAGCACGAAGCAAGGATTCCCTGGAACACATCCAGGGGCCCTAGAACACATCTAGGGTCTTGCATCAACCACCAAGGAACACATCCAAGGATCAATCCAAGCACGAAGCAAGGATTCCCTGGAACACATCCAGGGGCCCTAGAACACATCTAGGGTCTTGGCCATCCTCCAGGAGAATGGCTCTCGCTGCTGCATATAAATTTAACAAACAGAACCATCAAATTTGTACTAATCTTGTACATCCACTTATGACCAATTGCTTTCTTACTTTCTGGAAGTTGCACTAGCTCCCAAGCCTGATTCTGCTGATTGGAATGTACTTCATCTCTTATAGGTTGCTGCCACTTAGGTTCATCTGCTGCTTCATAGGTTCACAGCTAAGTCACAGGGTTTGCTAAACTTCTAGGTTGAAGTTTGAAATTTGGCGAACCCCAAAGAAAATTGTAAGTTCATTTTGGTTTGGTGAAAGGTTTGTTGAGGTTTGATGCCGCTGTCCTGCTTCCTCATGCTGCTGTGAGTTCTAACCAAAGTCTTATAATAATCTTTGTTGCAAATTCCAATCAGAATTCAATGCTCAACAGGTGCGTGTCCTCTTTATACCACCGACCAGACCGGTTCTAACCCTCAGGCTTCATCTCTTCGCTGTGGTACTGTGTGATTTGCAAATTGCTGCACCGGCCGACTGGTGACTCCATACATGTGGCGACAGGAGACCATACTTTGCAAAGGGCGATGGGTGAAGGTTGCAACTTGCTGCTGGCCATGGTCACACCGTCATGGATCGCTGCTCACAAACTACAGTTACCCTTATTGCACCGAGAGTAGCGAGGTGCTCTACAGCCCAGTATGGGGGAGATGTTGTCATGTTAGCGTGATTTTAGATTAGATAACGTTACATTAAAATAATAATAATAATAAAGTCGGCTCAATTAAAATAAATAAATAAATTTGATCCCTCTTGGTGCTTGATAGATCCGGGTTTAAGATGGATGGATCTACGCTGGTTTATAATTTTTTGTATTTTCATATTATATATTATTTATTATTTTATATAGTTTATGTTGTATATTAAAAGTTAACTGCAGATAATATCAGTTAATAAGTTATATAGTTATAAATTAATAATAGAAGTTAATAAATCATATATATATGTATGTATGTAGAGTGGAACTTAATGACAAACCTTATCCGAACCTCATTGATAAATTCAAACTGTATATGTATGTATATAGAGTGGAACTTAATGACAAACCTTATCCAAACCTCATTGAGAAATTCAAATTCGAATTGAATTTCATTGTTGTCGAATCCAAACTCGAACTCGAACCATGTGACTTTGGTTCACAGTTCAACAGAATTCAACAAAGTTGTTGTAAGGCTTAAGCACAATGTTCACCAGTGTTTCCTTCTTATTTTGCACACTTCTTTTGAGCATTCTTTCAGTTAGCAGCTAGCTTCTTCATCTTCTAGTGTTGCTTCTTCTGAAATGTCTTCACTTTCATAATCTTCCATATCCAATTAAATTTGCTTCATCTCTGTCTTCGAGGTCTGTTTAGGTTTTGTTGTGAACTCTTGATCAAACTTCACATCTCTTCTTATCACTAGCTTGCAGTCTTCTATGTTGCGAAGTCTATACGCTTGTTTATGCTTTAGACCCCTCATCATATCCAAGTAGAAACACGTGTGTGACCTGTCTGGTAGTTTCTGTCACTTCTTCTATGGTATATGAGCATAGGTTGTGCTTCCAAACATGCACAGATGCTTCACTGTAGGTTTCATTCCACTCCACTCATCTTCAGCAGTTTTGTTCCAAACTGCTTTGGTTGGTATCTTGTTGATCAGGTGAACAACATGATTTACTACTTCCGCCCAAAATTCATCAGAAATCTTCTTGTGCTTCAACATACTGTGGGGGTGTCTTCTATAAACCGATTCTTTCTCCCTGCAACACCGTGCTTGCAGTATTTTGCTTCTGCTTTGAACTCCAAGGAATAATTAAAGGCATTAGATTTCTTTGTAGAACATAGACCGAAGTCAATGTTGTGATCATGTTACAATGCTTAGATGGGAGTGTCTATTTTTTTTCTTTTTTAGCGTAGTCTTGAAGAGTTATAATGCATGCTCACATTAATAGCTACTGTTATGCATGCTCACATTAATGGTTGTTGTTATGCACTCTTATATTAATCTCCATCTCACTCATGAGATCCTTGTAAGTCCACCGAGATTTAGTGTTTAGTAATTCCCACTCATAAATGCTATATATTGAGGATTATAACTCCTCTTTTCTTGGATTCCTATAGTGTGTAAATTGGCTATAAAAAAGGCTCTTAGGCATTAGAGCAGGGCCTTTGTGAAGTGTGGTATTGCAGGTAGTCTGGAAGAGACTATTTGAGCCAAGAGTGGTATCCATACGACATTGGATTTGCCTGAGTTGTGTCCATACCTTCTCAGGAGTTTCTGTTCGACATACTTATTTTCTGGGTTATTGATGTTCAACGAAAGACTATTTCCTGCTAAGATCTACTTCTGTTCTTCTGGTATTTTACTGCTGTTACTATTGTTAATCACTTTGCTGTTAGTACTCTTGAAACTTTCGAAGGTTTTTGCTGTAGTTATTGTCTTGTTAATTTCAGATTTTGGGTTGCTTTAGATTTCAGATTAGTTCCAAATTTCAGATTTCAGTTACGAGAGGAGAAAACTAAGGGTTGGCTCATAATGATGGTATCAAAGCCTCAATTGATATCAGTTTTTTTATTGACAGTTCAGATTATAAATTAAGTTCATAACAATGGTATCAGAGCCACTTTCTTGGCCTCATGGGTGGACTCCAACAATAGCTTCTTTTTTAGCATCTCATGGGGAAGGTAATTGGAAGTCAGAGATTGCATTATCAGTGGAAGAAGCCCTAAGGACTCCCTTGGATGGGATATGGGACGACACCATGTAAAAACTGATTGAATCCCTGCTTACATAAATTGTGGCAATGGACAGAAGGGGACATAGACACAAGAATAGCAGCGAAGAAGAAAATTGGTGGAGACCTGGAGATTGGAGTAGAGAGGTGAATTGATATTATAATAAGGAAACTGTTTTGCAGAGAACATTAATGGAAGGAAGGCCAACCATGGGAGTAATAGAAATCAAGATGATCAAGAAGGTCGTAGCAACCAACTATTGCTTGAGAGAATTCCTATTCCCAAGTTTGGTAGGGTCAATGAAGAGACTAAACCATGGGCTTGTGTGGGTAAGCTGTCATGTTTGTTTTGATTAAAATTTTAAATCCCATGGAGGACTATTAGAAATTCCAATTTGCCACCCTACACCTAGAGGGGCTTACATTTGATTGGTGGAAAAGGAGTGAACATGATTAGGATGAAGGTGATTGACATGAAGCAACAAATTGGGATGAAGGCGATTGACATGAAATAACAAATTGGGATGAATTTGCAATTGCATTTTATTACAACTTTGAGGCTTAGACCCAAGAATATTACTTCTTAGCCTTCAAAAATGTGAAGCAACAAGGAATCGTGACCTACTCCAAAGAGTTATGCCAAGCCATATTGCTTATAGGAAATATTACTTATTAGCACATAGTTGCCATGGATATTGAAGGGCTAAAATAATCCATTAGAGGATATCTCAAAGCCTTGAAACTTACTGCTCTTGAAGAGGACATCTAGCAAGAAGAAGCTTATTTAGACATGGGTAGTATCCAATGTACAATAGGAGTTTCTTTAAAAAACCCTCAAACAACAAGTTCGACTCTAAAGGAATCGAAGAACCTGGTTCCCCTATTATCATCAGCATTGAACAATCTAAGGACAGGATGGTAGACCCTGCAATCATTGTTGATTTATGCACAAAGGTGCTATATTACAAGTTTTCATTGGAGATAGAAGTGGTTCAAGGGACACAACTATAAGACCCCTCGAAAGATCCACATGATTGATATTCTAGAAGAGGGCCAAATGGAGGTGGATGGAAACGAGATAGAATAAGTCCTAGAAGATGAAGGGAATACTGACATGAATGACATTGATCAACAAGAGATTCCAATAGTTTCCCCTTCTATCGTGCCCAAAATAAACCAATATCAGATCATGAGGGTAAGAAGTTAGGTCAAGGAGGGATTGGTTGCTCTTATTGATTATGGAAGCACCCATAACTTCATAGATTTCATTAATAGATTCCAAGCTACTATGATCAGAGGGACTGAAAATTAATCCCTTACCAATTTTCTAAGTAGCAGTGGTCAATCACACGATGATAGAGTGTGTAGGGGTTGTTAAAGAACTGAAAGTATAGTTGGAAACCAATGAACTAAGTTCTGATATTTTTATGTTGTAGCTTTAGTAGAGGCTAATGTGGTCATGAGAGCATAGTAGTTGAAGAACTTGGGTTAATTTCAATTGAATTTGGATGAGATGTACATGATATTTGACTGACAACAATTTATCATAGCTAGAGAGTTGCAACCCATTGCAAACTAATGTTCTACTAAGTATCTAGGATAGGGGGATGCAAGAATGGGGAAATGAGTTCGGGGGATGTGTGGAGACACTTCCCAATTTTTAGGAAACATCAGGGTCCCCAACATAGGGGACCTCATCCAAAATCCAAAAAATAAAAAATTAAATATATGAAAAACAATGACAAATCACAAACATGAACAAGGAAAGCATGAAATATATATTCACGTTTGCTTTAGGGTTTTGATTTTTGTGCTTTTATTTGACTTTTTCTAAGGCCGTTGGGGAAAAAATGTGGGGGTGTCTTGGTTGTCTTCTTTGTAACCTTGCACAACAACTTGGTACTTGTTGCTCATCCATAATCAAGCATTTCCCATTGCCAAATTCCACTTTCAGGTTCAACTTGGTCACCTTGCTAATAAACACAAATTCTTCATCCAGGAACATAGATTGCTGTTGTGATGGGCCCATTCTTTTCTACTATCTAGAACCACTGTAGTGTTACCTTCACTGTTGATCTCAAGAGCAATCTTGTTGCTGAACTTAACAAAGTCATCTAGAAATTGTGCCCTTAGGTTCTTAAGTCATTCTTTCTTCATTGTCATATGTTTTGTCGTGTTGGAGTATATGTACTAGACACATTCAGAGTTGTGTGTTGCCACCAATGATATAAAAAATGCTCCTCATCCTTGCTTTTTTGATTATTTTTCTTATTGAATTGCCTTGCATGTTTGCCTTCTTAACCTTACTCCTAATTTTGATTGTAGTTGTCACGCACAATGTGACCTTTTTGGTTGCATCTTGTTACCTTCCAAACCTGCACTTCAAGTGCTAAAACCCTAAAACTCAAGTGCAACTTTAGAGGAACTAAGAGGGGTTGTCCATTGTCACCACAACAATGCCCTCTCTTACTTTAAGCCGACTCTTCTCCAGCACAAGGGGGGTTTCCCTAAGAAAATGTATGATAAATTTTAGAGAATAAATGGATGGGTGGATTGAGACTAGCGCCCACTGCCTATCCAGTCTAGGGAAAGTGGAGTCAAGAGATCAGTCTTAGAGCGTTGTTTTCTATTAATGATAAGGACAAAACAAAGTTGCAATAACATGCTACAACCAACCCTAATTTGCTTAGTTAATGCATAAATTTCCCTGGAGGGCCCTACCAAAGGTGCACCTCTTAAACCTTGCCATGAGTGTGTGTCTTAAAATGAAGTATAAATTCTGCAACAACTCTTACTAAGCTGATAGAGGCAAGATTGACACATTTATAAATAAAACAACAAAGGAGAGAAAGAGGCGAAAGCCCACACCTAAATCCTTCTATTGGAGTAGAGCAACCCTCCACAAATAGCCCTTGAAGTAGATTTTGCAAGCGATTTCTAGGATCAACCTTCAACAATTGGAGATGAAAGCATAAGCCTCACATTCAACAAGAAAGAACCTTTGCATTCATATTGCCTTCACAAGATATTCAACTAAGCTCATAGGGGGATCTCCCCAAATCCAACAATGAATAACAATGGAGAGAGCTACTCTTTAATTAGAGTTTGGCTCAAGGTCTCCTTACGATACAATATTATTAGTGACAAGTCAAAAAATGCATTATAACATAAAGAATAAGGGGTGGCCATGCCAAATGTCTCTTGTACAAGCAAAACATCTCTCAAGTCTAAGGGATAAGAGCAAATGTAATCTCCAAGAGGGCATCTTTAGCATCTCCATGTGAGATGTCCCTCCAATAATGCATGAACACATGTGAAGATGAGGCACTCCTACTCATCAAGGGGTCCACGTCCTTGGTAGACCAAAAATATGCCCAAAAGAATGGAATGGGCTAGGGCATCCTCTCTAAGGGTTCATATAACTTGTCCTTCAAGATGCTAAAGATGCCAAAGGAAGTGTCAAATCACAGATCCATAAATGAGGGAGTTAATCCACCCATATGCTAGTGTAGAGCCACGTGCACCATACTCAAAACAATCTCCTAGATCCATGAAGTGAAGGCACAACCTAGTCAAATAATTGATATATTGTGACCATGCCTCAAAACATGTGCCAATAAGAAGAAACCAAGGGAGCGCTCCAATAGAAAATGAAGCCTACCCCATCCATATTCGATCCATGTGCAATGATTGTCAACATGAGTAAGGGCATCCAATAAGTCTCCATCCATGATACACCATCCAAAATATAGCTGTTGAGAAGGCTAGAATCATCTAGAAATAAGTGTACACGAGGAGCTCTCTCGTAGAACAAAGAGCCAACCATGCCAATATGCTATAGCAATGTTGAATAAACCCATGTATGCTAGGGCATTCCTCCAGGAAAGCCAAGTCTCATCAACCATCTTCAAATATAGCCATTGAAAGTGCTTGATGGACTATGAAGATGTGTTAATGAGGAACACTCCACATAATATGATGAACAATACATGGTGTTACACCTCATTGTAGGAGGTTACACATTGTAGGAGGTCATCACATTGATGGAAATTTGCGGCTAGTATCGTGGAGCATTCAATTGACTTGGGGGGAGTCATCTTCATGGAGTCCCTTCTCTTCATGGCACTGGATCATTTGATGGAGGTATTTCGTTGGGGAAGTCTCACTTCTCCTTGGTTGGATGATTGTGCTGGCTTGCTTAGTGGTTTTCTCACATGTGCTTGCCTTCTTGATCACCCCTTGGTTGCATATTTGATGGTCATGGAGCATGCTATCTCATGTTGGTATGGTTGTGTTGTACTTGTTTATCTTGTATGTGCTACATCTTGTTCTTGGATGATGGTCTTGCCCCTCAAGGGGTTAGATGAGGATGGTGTTAGGAGGTAGATGTTTCATGACATTGTTGGAGTTTCCTAGTGACTTTTGCATGTTGATGTTATGATGTTGGTTTGTCACTAGGAGGGGTGTTCTACATGGTTCTTTTGTGTTGATGTGTGGTGGGGACATACTTGATGATTGGATGGGTTAACATTTCTATTGTCCCCTTCTCTTAAGATGATGGTGTGGTTGGATATGCGTTGTGGTTGTGCACTTTATCTTAGTGGGATTTCCGTAGGTGATATGACTTGACATTTGTAACATTTGCTAGACATCATCTGGTGGATTGTGTTTAATGATATTAGTACCCTTGTGAATGTACTTTTTTCCTAAGTTTGTGTTAGATGAGGGGGGAGTACTACATACATCTTTAATGATCAAGCCTTTTTCTAAGGTTTGATGAGTTTATTAATCACGCTTTAGTCTTTTGGTGGTGCGCCCTAGGTTCAAGCCTATGTGGAGCTTCTATTTTATCATTATGTTGTTATCATGGTGGTCTTTGCTAGGAGATACATTGTGTTTCCATGGTACCCCCCCATTGGCACACATGTTCATGTTGATTTAATTTGTTGGTGACTATTGGGAGGTTGGACTATGGTTTTATTTCAGCATTAACATTTGTGCACACATTTTAAGGTTGATTTAACCGTTTAATGGTTAAATTAATCTATTTTATTACCTTGGAGGTTAATAGCTTGAGTGCCCGACTTCACTTGGTAGTTGTTCACACTTGGAGGGTTATTTGAGGCTTTTTATTGGATCACTCCTCTCTTGGGCACAATTTCCAAGTTATTCATGATTATTTTAATAATAATAATAATAATAATCTATTTTTAAGGTCACGACCAAGCCAGACACCAAATTGGTGTATGAGACCCCCTTGTTTGTGGGACAAGGGACCCCCTTCGCGCAATGATTTGACTGCTAAAGTCCATGGAGGTATACATACCCTACCCCCCTTTGGATTTGAAACTGTGACCTCCAAGGAGGAAACACATGTTCTCAACATTTCCCTAGGGCACACTCTCTCTTATGCACAATCAGTTGATGGTATTAGAAACAACACATGGTCTTGGCATGGATAATGATGAGTTCTAACCACCTTGGCACTTCCTCTTAGGGCACACTTCACATGGAGATATCTATTATTTGTTGAGTGGTTGAGGTAGTTACATGACACAGTTTTCTAGGGCACATCTCTCTTAAGTGCTCATTCATCTTTATTACATGGAGTATTATCTACACTTGTCATCTTTTGATCATCATTGGAGAGCGCCCTCACCTCTTTGACTTGGCACATATATTAATTTATTTGAGGTGGTTATGGAAGGCTTTTATTGAGAGGCGTGTGACATACTTGGAGGTCCACACGTGTGGATTTTGCATGCTCTTGCTGGGTCTTCTTACTATATTTAGAGCATATTCTTGGAGGGTGCACTTGTCTAGACAATGCTTGCTATTCTTGGAGGTATATATTTTATTATTTCATGGAGTTTTGGCATTGTCAAAACCCTAATTCGCCCTAATCTCCTTGGATTTGTCTCGTCGAAGATTCTCCACTTACTATTTTGGGGTTTGACTACTTCATTTCTTGTGGAGCGTGCCATCTACTTGGCATCTTGCACATTCATTGATGGAGTTGGTTTCCTTGGGATTCACACATGTGGATTGTTTACGTACATCTTGTGGATCACTTGCCATTTTTGGAGGTTGGTTATGGAGCATTCTCCTAGGAGTATTATTTTATTGTTTTATCTCTCATTCACCTTGGAGGCTGCACTTTGTGAGCTTTCGTAGGTGGACCCTAGAGCACATCCTCCTAGGCTTGACATTATTTTATTATATTTTGCATGTATCCACATTCGAGGGTGAATTCTTTGTGACCCTTTGCACGTTGACCTAGTTCTCATGGCTATTCTTAGCAGTACGCTCTCTGTTGGAGACTCTTGGTATAATCATTTTCCTATTTTTGGAGGAGGGCGAGTTCTCCTTGAGAGTATTGTGTCCACGATTCCACATGTTGTAACATGGTCAACATGGATTGAGGGATCTAACTACAATTTTATTTTATTTCTTGAGTTGTCATGGAGTGAGTTAGCAAAATCTGATTTTTAATTGTATGAGAGAAAAGACTCACTTTATAAAGGGGAGCTTTCTCTCCATTGTAATGGTTGTTGAGACTTTGGGAATTGAGGAGCTCTCACCTTGGACTTCATTTGTACATCATATGCTTGGAGCCTTATGGAGGATTTGAGGTATATTTTCATTTTGTGTGAGGCTTTTATTGTGTGCTTATTTTTCATATGCTTATTTTAGTATTATGAAACCCTTGTTATTTAGTTATGAAGACCTTGTAATGAACCATATTACATTTGGACAATGTAATGTGAGGAGATAATCCTTATTATAGTTGTTGTTGTCATGTTAAGCTTACTTCTAATAAACCTATTGCTGTGAGTATGATATGGCATCACCTTTGAATGGCATCCCTAGCCTTCCAAGGTAATTTTCTGCTATAAAAATCCAGCAAGCTAAAGCTGATTCGTGGCATGCATAGCAGCCCCTATTGACATACATTTTCATGCACTTGCCTTCTTTAATCTATGCTCGCTTGATTCCTTTTTCCCAACGTGTGATTAGGCACTTGGTCTTGGGGTTTTCCTTCATCTTTCCTTCTCACACCACTCATTATTCCACTATTGCTACAACCACTTGTTTTGTTAAGGCTTACTCTTCACTAAATCACCTTGTGCCTCCACTCTATAGCCTTAGCAATCCTACCTGTTACCCCTCATATTACATGAGTGGTAAATTGTGATTTTCATCACATGACAGGATTTTTAGGGGTAACTTGTAGGGATGATGATGTGATTGAGATGCATATTTTTTGGGCATGATACTTCATTATGGCGGTCCATGGGATGCTGTGTATTGGATCCATGATGTTGATGTGGTCGATTGTCTTGGTGCTGGGTTTTCTCTTCTTAATTGCATATCTTTGGTTGATGGATGCTAGTTCCTTGCCTCGTTGTTCCTTGCACATTTGTATGAAGGCTTGATCATAGCATGGTGGCAAGACTATTCTAAAGAGACCCCCCTACTTTGCACTTTAATGAAGGCACATATATATAAGTAAATGGGGGCAAAGTTAAAGTGTTTTAAACAAAAGGTACTACCCCCTTTTCATGAATGAAGACTTATGAAAAACAAAGTTAATAAAGGGCCAC
The DNA here is from genome assembly GCA_009831015.1 of Picea engelmannii. Classification (NCBI taxonomy): domain Eukaryota; kingdom Viridiplantae; phylum Streptophyta; class Pinopsida; order Pinales; family Pinaceae; genus Picea; species Picea engelmannii. The sequence goes on along the minus strand of ML776758.1, from coordinate 302,647 downwards.
CCCCACTACACTTTAAAATGCACCATGGTAAAGGGAAAAAGCAAATATTATGTTGAGAAGGTCTCTCTCACGTAAAGTTCAACACACATTTACAAACTGAAACCATGAGGGCGTACTTAAATAAAGCTCTGTGGGGTGAATCTGTTGATTAATCAGATGCCATACAATGGAATTAAACCGTGGATATCTGTGGTTATGCTGCCCCCTTGCCTTATGCTGCAGCCCATCAATAATTTATGTGGAGCCCCTCGACATGGATACACCGACAACATGGAGCTGCCATATCATAAGCAATAAAAAAGGCACTTCACATTTGTAATGATTCACAAAGTCTTATCGACTTAGAGAATTGTATGAGGTTATTTCTAAAACCATGTGGTGATATTGTCATGAAGAAACATCGTAATGGGGCCGCACCTTCTTCACTTAGATGCTGCCGTCCCACATGAAACCATGGGCCCGTGGGATGATGCATTCTAAAACATTGATGGGGCAGCACACTTCATTGAAACCGTGGGATACTACCTTGGTTTGATAATTGATTTGCTATGTAATCCAAGAATGGTTCGGCTTGGACCAATCGTGGGGCTACATCATAGTGGGCATTTTTTTTTATGTACAAGGCTTGGTCAACTACATGGAAGAGGAGTTACAAGCTTATGTTATTTTGGGAAATTAGTTAGCTCATTAGCTATTTTGATATGGTTGTTGCAACTAACTCCCCTATTCTATCATTGTTGATTTGTCTATTGGAGTTAGTTAGATTAGAGCTTCACGGAGAATTGTTTCTTAGATTATTTTATTGTAACCTCTTAGAGAAAAGTACGGATCTCAACAAACTCTTGTCTTTTTTGAGTAAAGAGTTTGTTGAGGATGTTATTTATGACTATTCTATCATTATTTCTAGGAGAACAGATGGATCTAAGAAAACAATTCATATTTTATTGTATGAGGAGTTAGAGCTCAAATCTATACAAGGATTTGCTCACTCCATTTGTAAGATGGATTGGATTAATTGGAGAATAAAAGAAAGGCCTTTGTCTCAATCATACTTGTGTTACTTGTCTATCTTGATAATTTTTTGAGGGTTTCATTGTAAAGGGCTAGCAAGAATGCTTGTATGTAACGGGATATAATGGATGAAAGAGCCAACAAGGAGCCACAAGAGGAGCACCTTGTTACAGTTGGAAGAGCTTATAAGGTGAAGTTATTTTCTTAGTCTTTAGTCATTTATTCCTAGATCTAGGGTATTGAGTCTAGCAAAACTTGACTTGATTTCTAGCTCTTACCTTAGGATAGAACAGGGGCTACTTCTTGTTACTCGAAGAGCTGGTAAAACACTCTTTGCACCACCAATATCTTGAAGCATGCAAGTGTTTTCTTGGGGGAATTTACTGGTTACACTCATGGTTGCCCAGAATCCCAAGGCTTATTGCAAGTATTAAGCCTCAAGAAAGGCCAAGTGTGACCCCATAGCCCAAGCAAGGTAGACACTGATCTTCTTTTACTTATAAATAGTCTAAAAAATGTAATTACTATTGAAGATATAATAAAATACACTGGTAATTGTCATGTAAATAGTAAATATAATAAATAAATGTTATTAACAATTTAATAATGGGTATGCTATGTAGAGTTACAACCATGCTCATTTTTCTTCTCATGGCAGCACACTGATTACACTGTAATTAGTTCCGAATGTTGATGGTATGCTCCTTTCTGCATGATATTAAATGGTGTTAGAGCAAAATTGTGGTACCTGTAGGCTGTGACTCTCTACTCACCTTTTAATTCCAATTTTCTCATTCGTGCTGTGTTCATCCTTCCTTTATCATATGCCCCTTGGATACACTATATGCCTCCTTTCCTTCTCTTGTTCTTTGTGCCTGCGAAGTCATTTCTTCGTCTGTATCGTCTGTTCTCCCCTGTTCTAATCTATCTCATTTGCGTCTTTGTCCTTTGTGTTGTCCAAACTGTTTCCGATTATGTATTTCTAGCCTTGCACTGACTCATACTTTATCGCATAAGTACCGTGAAGAATAGCATTGCCATTCGCTGCAGAAGTTGTCTGTACCTGCACATCTCCAGCTTTCATTCCACTGTCAACCACAAATGCTGCTGCATGTTGTTTGTACTCTTAATTTTTTGTTGTATGCTGTTTCGCACTCAATTATTCTCTCACTCATCATTGAGGTGGAAAATTTATAAAAGAAAATATATTAAAATATTCTTTATGTAGTGGTTCCTCAACCCGATTAAAAATAAGTGTCAATTCAAGCTTTTCATGGGATTTAACTTGAATGACATTCTTTCTCCCTCTTTCAAGGGTAAGGCTTATTCACTCATGAGATGGGATGTGTTCGTGCATTCCTGATATGTCCAAGTGAAGTGAAATGAATGAAAAAACAGGGGGCATTTTTGAGTTAAAAAGGTCAGATTAGTTTTTTTAATTAAGTTTTGGTTGTCAAGCCAAGATTGGCCCTTTCAGGCCAACACTTGGCTGAGTAAACGCTGAAGCAGGTCTGTTACAGGATGGTTTCAGTGTTTACTGGGGCCCAATAGGCTTGCAAAATGTCCAAGCTGTTTCCCATTGTCTATTTCTCACCTTGCACTGACTCATACTTTGTCCCATAAGTGCCGTGAAGAATAGCGTTGCCATTTTCTGCAGAACTTGTCTGCACCTGCACATCTCCAGTTTTCATTCCACTGCCAATCACCAATGCTGTTGCATGTTGTTCGTACTCTTACTTTTTTGTTGTATGCTGTTTCACACTTAATTATTTTCTCACTCATCATTGAGGTGGAAAATTTATAAAAGAAAAAATATATTAAAATATTCTTCATGTAGTGTTTTTTTATTTTCAAAATCAATCTTAAGCTCTTGGGAAACAACCTATTAAAAATAAGTGTCAATTCAAGTTTTTCGTAAGATTTAACTTGAATGACATGCCTTCTCCCTTTTTCAAGGGTAAGGCTTATTCACTCATGAGATGGGATGTGTTCATGCATTCCTGTTACATCCAAATGAAGTGAAATGAATGAAAAAACAGGGGGTGTTTTTGAGCTAAAAAGATCAGTTTAGTTTTTTTAATGAAGTTTTGGTTGTCAAGCCAAGATTGGCCCTTTCAGGCCCACACTTGCTGAGTAAACGCTGATGCAGGTCTGTTACAGGATGGTTTCAGTGTTTACAGGGGCCCAGTAGGCTGCAAAATGTCTGGGTGTTTTGTGGTTTGTTGAGGAGAGTCCCAGGAATGTTCCCACAGCATGCTAGGGATTGGCCAAGAATGGTGGGAACATTCCAACATTCCCAATGCTATTCTCGGCCAAAATGAGATATAGCTTGTCCATCCTGAAGTTTACTGGGATGTCGGAAGCTCTGGTACGGGTTCCCGAGCAGTGGGGATGTGTTCCCATGCTACATAGTGGAGAATGTATTAGTTAGTGTCGTCCAAATAAGTTGTGTCAGTCGGGCACTTTCGATTTTGACTCAGCTTGGCCCAAAAATGAGTTGAATTGGCTGCTAATTCCACCAGACTCAGTTGAGTCCAACCTAAAATCTCGGCTCATCCGAGTCATATACTTCAGTCTACCAATAAGGCCCAGGCAAAGAAACCTTGAAAAAATTAAAAATAAGCAAAAATAATCCTATTTAAACCATGAACTGAACTTCCTAAAAGCTTCACTTACCTTTCTTATCTCGTTTCACTTCTCAAAACTTGAATTTGGACTGTTCGGAGCTGAAGAAAACTCTGCCTGGCAGCCTGCAATTGAAGCTGATTTGGAGCCTTAGTGATGATGACTCTGATGAGTCTTGTAGTACTTTTATGGAACTCTATATCTGGCCACAGCCATTTTTATCATACAATTGACATTTTTCTGCATAACTCATACAGTAATTATCTTCCTCTTCTTTTTTGTATTACAGAAAAGAGTACATTTAAAATATTCTCTTTTTCACCATGTTTACTGTCTCTTTGTGGTCATTTGGAATTTCATTCAAATTATTTTAGAATCTTTGGAAACTTACGAAAACTGGGCAGCATCCATTTCCCAACCAAATCCTTTGAAAGAAACAGCAGTTGGATGAATCCTGTGGCAGATCATGTATACCACCTGTGAGAGATTCTGCACTGGAAACTGTGAATGGGCACAAACAAGATATAAAAAATAAGTCAACATTTAACTCTAATCACCAAAAAGATTCTAAATAGTGCTTCAGAGGGGTATTATATATTGTCTTCAATGAAGATATATATTTGCAATTTTTTAGTTTTATGATTATCACTGTAATTTATAGATTATTTTGTTTCATGTCTATAAAGTTTTGGAAAGGCCAATCTAGATGAATCCTCAAATCTTGAAAGTTCCAAATAGTTACCTCCTGCACTTGATTGCATTGACTCCTGCACCCATGCTATTGCTTTTTGTTGTTCATGCAGTACACTGGTCTGAACTTGGTCTGTTTCTAGTATGCCTGTGGAATATTGTCATTCTTGTTTTGGCCTTCCTTGGAAGGCTTGAAACATCCCACCTTTGAAAATCTTGGCTTGAAATGCTCGTTGTTTTGTTGAGATTGCATTTTTCCTTAAAGGTTGGTAGTTTCTGGCTGTTAAAAAGATGTGTTAGATTTGTTTGGAATCCAGTAAATAGACTCTTGACCAATTCATGGCTACATTTGCATTCGTTTCAGAGAAATAGTCTTTAAATGTATTGCACTTTTTGAGGATATGAGTAAATGCGTACCAAATGCTTGTTTTTCATTCATTAAATAACTTTCTGAAATGTAGTGAAAGATGGCTATCTTTGAAGAATAGGTTTTGCACTGCACACTGTTATATCTGATTGTTTTGTGTTTGTTTGCAGGCAAACTTTTGACTGCACTTATCTGTGAATACTTGGAATGGGCACAATTGGGACATACTTTGAAAGTGTATTTACCAGAGTGTAATTTGGTAATTAAGATATAAACTTAAATTGAGTCATGCTTATGCTTATTTTTATGCTAGTGGGATCACTTATGTGCTTGCTTTAGCATGCAAATTATCATTTACCATCTCTGTGAGGTAATTTTCTTGTGTTTTGCAGCCTAGGGGCTTTTGGAAATCTGAGTTAAGGGAGAAATTTGGACTGAAGATTGAGGCTGATTCTAACAAAGATGCAGAAAATGGTCCTTTGCTAATGGAAATTCTGGAAACCTATTTGAAGTTGGAGGTATTTTGTATGAATAGCTTTCTAAAGTACTGTTTGTATATTCATGCTTTTAGTTACAGCAAAAATTATATCCACTAATATACTGGAGTTGTAGTAAATGCACTTAATTGTTGTTGTTTTAGGGTTTATTTCTTTGCTACTATGTATTCTGCATTATCTAGTCTTAAGAACTCTTTAGAGATGGTATACCAAGCAAGTAAAACTTCTGAAAATATTTTACTTCCCAATTTTATTTATACGACTTTGTCGATCTCGTCATAGTAGTTTGGAAGGATTGTCAACTAGGTTTTTTCTCTTAAAGTCTTTGCAACATGCTTTTACTAAAATCCAATTGTTAGCCTCAATTTAGACACTGTTATTTTTTTCCTCTCAATGCATTTCCCGAGGAAACCCACTGTGCACTTTCCCTCATTCTGAGGATGGTACCCAGGGTAAATCAGATTCTTCAGGGCTGAAGGCCAGGTCAACATATAAACAACAATTGACTCACAAAGAGAAAACATGTCACAAGGTGGGATTTGAACCCAGGTGGGGGAGGAAACACCCTTTCTTCTCAACCACTCGAGCTATCAAGCTACAATCAATTGACATAACACTGCGTTATACTTTGACTTGTAGTCTATTTTGCACTTTAGTGACTTATACATGTGATTGCCAAAATGAAGACTATGCCACGCTGATGTAATTTACTTTATGAGCTGGCTAAGTCGCATGGACATGATCATAAAGACACTCTCAGGAAGTTGTTGTCTAGAAGTCCTAATTGGTTGGATGAATGCTTGTGTACCCATATGTCATGTATGTGGGCCTATGATGATAAAGAGGCTCCCCATTTTGAATTAAATATCATCAAGATTGGTGGTAATGTCATTGGATACAATGTGTCATTCCTCCATCCCTGTTGATCATATTTATTTAAATTTTGTTTACACACATTCTTTCATTCTACTTTGTTTTTGTCATTACTCTAAATTTGCGTTTTCCACATTTTATCACTGTTGTTAGGTTTGGAGTTTGACAAGGGAGGATCATTACACTTTAATAATTTATAATAACCAAGATTGTGTGCATGTCACCTTGAGGTGATTAGTGGATATCGGTGATTAGTGGATATCGGATGTGGTTGCAGAACACATGTTAAGTGCACATCGCATGCCAAGATGAAGTACATGAAGATGAGTGTTTAATCAATTGCTGACCAATTTCAATAGCCAAGATTTTGTGCACCTTACTTCGAGTTGATTAGGAGACATCAGACGTGGTTGCAGAGCACATGTTAAGCGCACATGGCCTGCACACACAAGATGGAAGATAAGGCTTCTTAGGATGCAAATGCAGAAGTAATCAAGTTTGAATTTGTTTCTTAGTTATCCAAGTGCCATTTCTTAGTTATCGAAGTGCCATAACGTAACAATGTTGGATGTGCAAACATAATAAAACAGTAAAGGAAAACAATCATCCAATTACAGAGACTGTAATTTGGAAACACCTTGGTAGTTGATTAGCAAGGATAAATTGCATAGTCTAGCATTCAACTCTCTCTCAATTTTCTTATAACAGGGATTATTTGTGCATTGATACAAATTTTGGTGCCTTCGGGCACAAAACAATGTGATAAACATTAAATACAATTGATGCTTGCTAATCACGCATGGAGCACTTAAAGTCATCTCAGGGGCGGTTACTTTAAATCAAGGTGGTGGTGTGTGTTAGAAATTACATCCATGTTGGCCAAGAAATTCTTGCCACATGCGCTTGTAGGCTAGGTGGAGCTAACATCAATGTGGTTATGATTTGTGAGATGGCATAATTTCAGGGTGACGACTTGTTAGATGATTCAAACCCACATGTCAGTTGATGGTTGCCAAGTGGTGCGTTTTTGGATTACCATGAGTGTCATTGTAGTTTGATGCTTGAATTAATGGTGGCACACTAACTCCTTGTGAGTGCAAATATCAATAATGGTAATTTATAAGTAATTAGCATTTGCTTTTTTTTCCAGGTAATATATCATATGGGAAACCTCCAGGGCACTTTCCCTCATTCAGAGGATGATACCTAGGGTAAACCCTATATTCTATAGGGCACAAGGCTAGGTTGACAACTCATGAATAGATTATATATAGCTCATCAACAATCCACTCACTAAGAGCAAACATGTCATAAAGTGGGATTTGAACCTCGGTGGGGAGGATAACAACTTTTTCCTCACAACCACTTAAGCTACACCCAATTGACAATTAGCATTTACTTTACATAAACACATAGTACATTAAGTACTTTAGAGTTAATGATGAATAAATAGGAAGAGGATATGTATCGTCTTTCTCCTCTTTATTTGTATGGATGTAAGAAGACATCTTATGATTTAATGAATGATTACTTTTTGGTTCCCTTCTCTGGAGAATGGTGTCTTGTCTCTTCAATTTATATATAATTTTATATGGTATCAAAGTCACAGAAATGAAGCTTGTGTTAAAAAAACCAATGCTAATTGAAACAACATGCGCTAATTCCACTCAATCCTATTCGAGAAGCTTTGCTCAACACTATCCGATGCTCTGGTGGTGGTAAGTTTTGGGGGTGGAGTAGACTAGAGAAAGAACAATGTTGGGTAGCTTGTTTGGAAGATCTTAGATTTCTAGAAGCTAGAATCAAAGATTGCGAGTTGTGCAGGACAAAGTTAAGGGCTAAATTGTTGTGGACTTAAACCAAAATCCGAAATTGAAGATTGGAATTGGTGTTGTGAAGTATTAGCTAACAATTTTTTTTGAGCTCACTCTGGTCGAGGAAAGATGGGAGGTGGCAGAATAGACGATGGAGAAATGGGTGGGGTAGTGTTGAATTGTGATACAATTTGTGTAGCTTTGCACTTTTGTAGTAGCCCTTAGTTCACCAATTGTTTAAAGGCCCATATCTCTTCATGAAGTCGATAGAAAATTGTGGAGTGCTTGGAGACCAACTTGGTGATCTCCATGGGGTTGTCTTTGGGGAAAATAGTTGTAACAATCCTTTAGACACATATGTTAAATATATTTGTTGTGGTGGTTTTCGAAGGGAGTTCTATCAAACACTTACATTGTTGAGTTCCCCCATATACTTTTGTCAAGTTCTGTAGTCTATTGATAAAAGTAGATTTATGTTGAGGTGAAGTGAAGAAACTGAATGGAGTTTAGAAACATGGATCATGTTAAAGCCTTTTTGGTCATGTAGGTTTATTGTAAAAGGTTCATTAAGAAGTTTGTCAGAATTAGTGATCTAAGCAAGCAACGCAACAATCGACCTCGGTGTAGGTGATGGAAATTTAACAGTGCTTTTAACCATTTGTGTCAACGACAATCCAAATTTGCATTAGCCTTGCGGACAAGACTTAAGTGCAAACCTTGCACTGGGTGCAAGTGACAACAATTGGCATTGGACAAAGTTACAAATGCCAGCTTGCGCAACTCAACATCAAGCTAGATGATGATGACTTCATGCAAACCCCTGTGAAAATGCCACAAAGCATCAGAGATGTTGTGCTAATCATTGTTATCAATTTATGTTGGACCTTGAACCTTGGCCAATCCAACCCAAGCCACCAAACCTTTTCTAAAGTAACACAATAAAAAATCTAGAAAAATAGACTTAAAAGTGAAAAAATCTATTCTAGAGCGCTGCAGGTCCTTCACGTTATATTCCTTCCCTATATATGCAAAAATCTGATTTTAAAATTATTATTTGTTTATGTTTTTACATATCATTTTGTGATAATTTGAATTTTCGATTAATATGTATAATCTTAAGACATTCACCCTTCCTTCTCTTGTGGGTGGTAAATACCAATGTTATTAGAACAAGATCGGTGATCAAACCGGTTGACCCAAAAAAACATGAACTGAAAAAAAATCTGACAAAAAAATCGATGAACCAAAAAATATATAAAATCTTCAAATTTTGAAAAAAAACATATATATTCATGTGCATCCATAAGAATCCAAACCATTTATACACAAATATGCAAAGTTTCTCATTTATATAGCATGTAAGAGTGCATATAACCAAAATAGCATTGAGTGCAATATTTTTGAACCAAAATCACTGAACCAAAATAAATCAACAATGAGGCTCTAAATAACCTCTAGAGTCTAAAATAATCATGCTACAACAAATAACTACATATCATCAAGATCATTACCTACATTAGTATCCTCATCATCAATGTCACCCTCTAAGCATTAAAATAAGATAGAAAAAGCTTAACATGCCTAATAAGTGATTTTACTTGAGTGAAGGGTGCATTTTTACTAGGGTCATGACATAAGAGTTGAACAATCAATACCACCAACATCGAGATACATAGAGGGCTTGGTTCTCTTGATTAAATGGCAGTTCCATACCCTCATACATGATAGAATCCAGTGGAAACATTGCAATCCTGCCAATCTTGAAATCCTGAAAACCATTAAGTCTGCTGAATTTTGAATGGGACCTAAAATTCTACTTGCTCCATATGAAGTCCATTGAGGTTGAAACCACTCTCAAACATTTTGAAACAATTATCCTTTATCTTTCATTTTCATCCTTTTACTTTAAGAATTTAACATTACCATTACCCTATGGTCAGGTGATAGGCCCCCCCTTCAATTAAACAATTCATATTTACAAAAAAATTAGAAATCTGTGGGTCCTAGACAAGTCGTATGGTACCAGCTGGTTCGGTGAAAAAAGGCCAGTTCGGAAGGGTCAGTCTGACAAGATTTGCCCCAAAACCAGTTGGACTGGCTGGTTCAAACTGTAGAAATTTGAGGAACTAGAAGGCTGCCCAACATGTCTGTTTTTGACCTCTTGTTGGGCTCTAAGTTTACTCAATCAAATCTGTCCTTTCTCCTGTTTTAGGAAAGCAAACAGGTCTGAAATTTTCTGCCAAGAAATATGCCTTGACACTGATGGTTATATGCTCTTTTAAGGTGCCCTTGCAAGTGTTTTAGTCACTGAATGTTAGCACATGCAAACCTTAAAACGTATAGCACTCCTCTAGGATCTTTACAAGCTCCTACTGCTGATTTAAACACTAGCATACATGATAAATGAACACACGTATTTTTGGTCAACATGACCCTGGATAAACCGCCCCCGGGGGAAACCAGTTTGGAATATAAGTCTATATAAATGATGTAATAAATGTGAGATACAACAAGTACATGAAACAAATGAACCTGATACAAAGGCAGCCCTTCTCAAGCTGCAATACAAGTCCAAGAAGGTGAATGTGCCCAAGCATGGTGCGCCCTCCTGGTTTGTTGCTCAATTCCACTCTAGCCTTGCGCCCTTGCTGCTCAATGCCTTGTAGAAGAAACCCTTGCACACAAATCTGCCCTTGTGTGCTACCTCTCTAACAAGACACCCCAATCAGCAATCTGCCAAGTATAAGACCTCTCTGCTAGGTGTGCGCCCTCCTCCAAGCAAAGCATGAACACCATAAATAAATGGAAGCCAAAGCCTCCTAGAGCCCTCCATAGAAGTAGGCGCCCTTGCTGCCCTCTTCCTTTGCTTCCATTCCCATCTCCATTGCTCTCTTCTTCCTCTCCAAGTGAACAAAAGATAGAATGAGCCTCCTTTTTCCCTATGCGCCCCTCTTAAAGAATCATAAGGAAACCTAAAAGATCAATGGCTAGGATCACTCCAAGCCATATCTAATCCATGGTTGAGATCTCTCAAAAAGAATCTCAACTCAAAACCCACTTTGGGTTAAGTTTCCATAGTTCACTTTATGTCCCTCAATTCACCCACAAAGTGAATTAATAGTCACTTTTCACTCAAGTGACAAATTTCACCCTTTTGACTTAGGAAAATGTCAAAGTGCAATTAGACATAAAGTATAAGGCACAATGGATAAAAAATTCCCCCCTTGTGGTTAGAGACGCACAACCACAAGGGGACCACATCCCTTGGTACACCAGAACTCAACACTCCCTTTTACCGAGGAAAGTGTTTCTCACCAAGCCCATCTTGTCTCTGAAGTATACATGCTTGCCCCTTGGCAAGGCCTTGGTGAGAATATCTGCAACCTGCTGATCAGTCGGAATATATTGGAGCTTCACTGCCCCACGCTGAACCCAATCTCTGATGAAGTGGTATCTGATCTCAATATGCTTCAACCTGTCATGAAACACTGGAGTCATGGCAAATTTTCACATAGTAGAGAGTGTGAAGACAATGAATAATCCATTCAGATGTAGTATATGTTCATGGAAGTCATGAATACTAAGTCAATTTTATTCCTTGAAGCATCATGAGGATCAATATATCAAATGGCATAAAGTGTGCCAACATAGAGACAATAGGTGACATAGAGTGTATTAAGATCCTTAAGTTTGGTAGTGGAATTCAACACTATATCTAGTTGGACATGGAATTCTTGACAATTAATTCACTTGGGTGTTTACTACTTTTATGATTCTAGAGAAATTTCATGCCAAGAACATAACCAAAGCTGCACCTAATCAGTCATGCAAGAAAGACGGTAGCGCTAAAGCATCCATGCACTAGGGAATGGGCAGTGTTTACAAATTGGTGCAAGATCAACAACAAAATGTGCAACAAAAATGTTAGTGCTTTGGTCACATAGACTTACTGTTAGAATTTTAGGGAAAATGAAAAACAGTGATATCTTTTAAATTTGATCACTACTGTAAATAAAGATCAGCACTTAAAACAAATTTTTTGAAGTAGATTGAATACAGAATATAAATCTGAACATGCTAAGGAGAACTAATTTTAAACTAGAACTGATCATGAACAGAAGAAAACATTTCTGAATATTAACTTGAACTAGATGCAGATGTAAACATTAGCAAAACAAGATCTGAACTTTACCTTAGCAAAAACAATTAATAGAAATACCTGATGTGTAGCTGTCCTCTTTCTTTATGCTCAGAAAAGCTATGAAGGTCATGGATATAAGTGGACAGTCTTGCCAAGGAGAACTTCAGGTAGAAAACCAATCAGCATCAAGTACAGGGCTGAAAAGGACAACCCCAATGACAAACAAGGGGGTGAAAGAGACCCCAAACAGCCCAAGCAAAAACTGTCAAAATGTAAGGAACTGTTACAGCAAAATGCACAGCTCTGAGTAGCAGCCTTAGGGTTGTCTTAACAGGCCCTAGAGGCTGTAAACAATAAGTGACAGCAGCCACACTGGAAAGTTGGAAACACACCAACAACAGCCAAGGAAAAGACTAGCGGTAGCCTAGGAGGGGCAGACAAAGCCTAGGAGAGGCTAGCGGCAGCCTAGAAGGACCAGTGGAGGAGGCCGCGGCACATTGGCAACTAGAGGAGGGGCCGCACACTTCAACACAGCAGGAGGATAGAATCTAGATCTGCGGCACCATAACCCAGCAAGAGAGAACATAAAACACCAGAAATGAAGCTCCAGCCAGCAAGAGGAAGAAATCTAAGGAGGCCGCACCTCAAAACAATAAGAGAGAGTCCACCAAGGAGGCCGTACCCAAGAAGAACAAGGCTGAAGTAGCCGCAACAAGAAGACCAAGGAAAGATGACGAGGAGTGAGAGTAGGAATGAGTGAGGGGTAGGCTCCTTTTTATAGTTTAGGAAGGGATAGGATTAGGTTTAATTAAAAACCTAAAAATAAAATAAATAATAAAAATTAATATTTTTAATTAATAAAAATATTAATTAGAAAGTCAAATAAGTCAAAATGACTTATAAAAGACCAACACCACTTTAAGCAAAATGGAGAACAAGATTCAAATAATAAAAATTAATATTTTTAATTAATAAAAATATTAATTAGAAAGTCAAATAAGTCAAAATGACTTATAAAAGACCAACACCACTTTAAGCAAAATGGAGAACGAGATTCAAGCAAGGGGAGGCTACAAGACAAAGTCAAAGGGGTCTTCTTCAATGGAAAACTGTCCACATATGTTTGATGATAACTTATAAGCTTTTATCATCCCTGCATAAGAGGAAAAACCAATGATGTGGTCATGTCCATCTTCTAGCTGCTCCTAGGTCTCATGGACCATCTCGGGAGAGAAGAAGAAGATCACGCATCATCACATCTTGGTACACAATCAAGAACCACTTGGTCCCAAACCAGGATACCCCAGAACACATTTGGGGGCCCTAGAACACATCTAGGGTCTTTATCCACCAAGGTACAAGACCAAGGATCAACCCAAGCGTTTAAGCAAGGATTCCCTGGAAGACATCCAGGGGCCCTAGAACACATCTAGGGACTTACATCATCAACCATCAAGGAACACATCCAAGGATCAATCCAAGCATCGAGCAAGGATTCCCTGAAACACATCCAGGGGCCCTAGAACATATATAGGGACTTACTGCTTGGTCCTTGACCAAGAACCCCAGAAATACATTGGGGGTCCTCAGTAGGGTCTTTTTCCATGGCTCTAACTGTTTGGTCCCAAACCAAGAACCCCAGGAGTGTACTGGGGGCCCTAGATCCTCCAGGAGAATGGCTCTTGCAACTGCACTAATTTCAACACTCCCTTTCAGCAAGAGAGGCATTCTCAACAACACCAAGCTTGTCTCGAAAGTACACAAACTTTGTCATTGACAGAGGCTTGGTCAAAATATCTGCGGTTTGTTTCGCCGTCGAAACATATTGAATGTTGAGAATGTTCTTTTGCACCATGTCCCAAACATAGTGATATCTCATCTCAATGTGTTTCGATCTATCATGAAACACCGGATTCTCGGAGAGCTTTATACAACTTTGGTTATCATAGTGAATTATTGTGGGTTCCAACTCTGCATTGAACAAATTTGAGAGTAGCTTTCTGAGCCACACTGCTTCTCTACTAGCAGTACTAACAGCAATGTATTCTGCCTCTGCAGTGCTCTGGGCTATGGAGCCCTGTTTTCTGTTGGACCAGGAGATCATAGCTGAATCCAAACTGAAAAAATATCCGGAAGTACTCTTCCAGTCCATTGTACTTCCCATCCAATCTGAATTTGTAAAACCATGAAGCATTACCCCTCCACTGGAAGTGTATCTAAGCCCATAGGCTATAGTTCCACGAACATATCTAAGAACATGCTTAACAACAACCATATGAATATGTTTCGGTTCACACATGAACTGACTGAGGGAATTCACTGCATAACAAATGTCCGGTCTGGTATGTACTAGATACATCAAGGACCCAATGATCTGACGATATACGGTGGGGTCTTCTGGATCTGAACCTGTAGCTTGATCATGTAACTTCTTCAGGTTAGAAATCATAGGTGTGGTCATGGACTTACAATCCAACATGCCAAATCTGCAAAGCACATCAACTGCATACTTGCTTTGTGAGAGAAAGATCTCACTCGGTTTCTGCCATACTTCTAAGCCAAGAAAGTAATGCATAAGAGCCAAGTCTTTCATTTCAAATTTTGCTGATAACTCCCTCTTAGTTTGAGTTATTGGGTGTTCCTCTCCAGTAAGGAACAAATCATCCACATATAAAACCAAGATAACAGGATGATTCTACACAATCTTTATATAAAGATTAGGATCTGCTATACTCTTGGAGAACCCAAGACTCTAAAGAAAACTGTCAATTCTTCCATACCAAGCTCTCGGAGCTTGTTTCAATCCATACAAGGTTTTCTTGAGTTTGCAGACATGGGATTCTTTCTCATGGATCACGAAACCCTCAGGCTGCTTAATATGAACTTCTTTCTCAACTTCACCATTGAGAAAGGCAGTCTTAACATCCATTTGGTGAAGTTTCCAATCAAAAACTGAGGCAAGAGAGATAATGATTCTGATGGAAGTATACCTGGCAACAGGAGCAAAGATCTCGCCATAGTCAATTCCTTCTTTTTGAGAGAATCCATGAGCCATAAATCTAGCTTTGAATTTTTCAACACTGCGATCTGTTGCATGCTTTATTTTGACCACTTCTTGGGACCACTTCCCATACATCATTCTTTAATATTGACTCGTACTCTTCTATCATGGCATCCTTCCACACTTTATGTTTGGAGGCCTCTTCAAAAGTGGAAGGTTCTGAGTCAATCACAAGATTCAACTGCACTGTCAGGCCTGAGTACTTATCTGGTTTCTTGCTTTCTCTGAAGGTACCTTTAGGTGCTGCATGCTTTTCTGCTTCCTTTAAAATTTCTCATCACCAAGATGGCTTCCTTTTAACAGGAGGTTTCTCTAAGGGAAACTCAACAGAATCCCTTATGGGATCCACTGAAGGCTCTATGGCCTCCTCCCTCTGCTCATCTGGGAGTGGTGAATCTGAATGTTCTGGAGATGGAGCTTCCTGCTCCTGTATCACATGGAAGTTCTCTGGAACGACGAAAGGCTGCTTCCTCATGAAAGGTCACATCTCTACTGACCTCAATGAACTTTTGCCCTGGTACATAAATTCTATATGCTTTTGAGGTCTCACTGTATCCCACAAAAGTTCCTTTCTTTTCGAAGGGATCTAACTTAGTCCTCTTTTCTTTAGGTATATGAATATAGACATGACTGCCGAAGATTCTCAAATGGTCAACTGAAGGCTTCTTACCGGTGAAGACTTCTTCTGGAGTTTTCTCTTCTAGGGCTTTATGAGGACACTTGTTCTGAATATAGACTGTAGTGTTTGCAGCTTCGGCCCAAAGAGACAATGGTAGATTCTTATCATACATCATGGCTCTGGCTGCTTCACAAATCATCCTGTTCTTTCTTTCCTCAACCCCATTCTGCCGAGGATTATAAGGCATAGTGAACTCCCTCTTAATCCCGGAAGTCCGACAGAGATCATCGTACTTGTGGGAGTCAAATTCTTTTCCATTGTCTGTTCTGAAAACACTGATGTGTCTACCTGTCTGATTCTCAACAAGATTCTTAAAATCCTGAAATTTACTGAAAGATTCATCTTTAGTTTTCAAAAAATAAATCCAAGTTTTACGAGAACAATCATCAATAAAAATGATATAATAAAGACATCCATTCATTGACGGAGCAGTCATAGGTCCACAAAGATCAGAATGAATAATATCTAACATGCCATTAGTTTTTCTATTACTGTGAGGGTAAGCTTTCTTTGTATTTTTACCAAGAGCATAGCCTCTACGAACACTATCATGCTCAAATGAAAAAACTGGCATACTTGTTACCATCTTTTGCAAACTTGGGAGAGCATTGTAGTTGAGATGTCCAAACCTTCTGTGCCATAGCTTGCAGGGATTTATCATCTCGTGAGCCAATGCTTGAATAACTTAACCAGTGATTTTTTAAAGTCCACCCTCTTGAGTTGTGATTGTCATGGTAGAGCTCAAACTTTCATTTGAGGGCCACATGAGAGCTTTCCCTTTGGAGAAAGCTATTGAGTACCCTTTGCTTTCTAGCACTGCAACTGAGATAAGATTTTTCTTTAAGGCAGGAACATAGAGAATTTCATCAATATGAAATACATTACCTATTTGAAGTTGAAAAGATGATGATCCAAACCCTTTGATGTCATAGGTGCCATCATCACCCAATTCTACCTTCACATTGAACTTCTTATCCCGATAGTTTACAAGATTCTGTTTGAAGCCTGTCATGTGTTTGGGGGCTCCACTGTCCACTAACCAAACTTCTTCTGACTTGGTGACAATGCTGGAGAGGGCTGAGACAAGATAACATTCTCGGCGATGTTCTTGCTCTTTAGTAGCATCCCTGGTTCTTCTTCTTTGAGGCTCTTCTTCCTCAGTTGCAATTGAAGCATGGAACCTGCCTCTCTGCTTCTGTTGTGAAGGAGGGTTCCTGCAGTCTTTTGCATAATGACCAATGAGGGGCATCATACTGTTCTTAACTGAGTCAAAGATTATTCTCTTGGCTTTGGCCTGCCTCTTCTTATATGCTGCCCTTCCTGTATTTGAAGTGGGTTCTTCTATCACCCTGGTAACCAGCTTATCCAAGTCACTTTCTTCTAGGATATTAAACACCCTAGCCTTCCAAGCATTGAAGTTGGAGGCCCCTTCAAGCCTATCTTCTGCTTTGACTGAAGATGAAGCCATGCCGATTTCAAGATCTGATTATGAAATAGGCTTACTGCTGATCTGCAAAACAAACCCTAAAAAGTGGATCTATGTAGGCTCAAAAGTCTGCCACTATTGAGCTCTTTTCAGGACCTAAGC
Organism: Picea engelmannii; assembly: GCA_009831015.1. Classification (NCBI taxonomy): domain Eukaryota; kingdom Viridiplantae; phylum Streptophyta; class Pinopsida; order Pinales; family Pinaceae; genus Picea; species Picea engelmannii. Next base: position 285,301 of record ML776758.1, on the reverse strand, counting down.
TTTGATACCATGTTAAAATTTTAGGGAAAATGAAAAACAGTAATATCTTTTAAATTTGATCACTACTTTAAATAAAGATCAACACTTAAAACAAAAATTCTGAAGTAGCATGAATACAGAAAATATAAATCTATACATGCTAATGAGAACTAATCTTAAACTAGAACTGATCATGAACATAAGAAAACATTTCTGAATATTAACTTGAACTAGATGCAGATGTAAACATTAGCAAACCAAGAACTGAACTTTACCTTAGCAAAAACAATTAATAGAAGTACCTGATGTGTAGTTGTCCCCTTTCTTTCTGCTCAGAAAAGCTATGAAGGTCATGGATCAAACCCTCAAGGGTTGGATCTCATCATGATATAAATGGACAGTCATGCCAAGGAGAACATAGGGTAGAAAACCAACCAACATCAAGTACAAGGCTGAAAAGAAAAACCCCAATGACAAACAAGGGGGTGAAAGAGACCCCAAACAACCCAAGCAAAAACTGTCAAAATGTAAGGAACTGTTACAGGAAAATGGACAACTCTGAGTAGCAGCCTTAGGGCTATCTTAACAGGCCGTAGAGGCTGTAAACAATAAGTGACAACAACCACATTGGAAACACACCAACAACAACCAAGGAAAAGACTAGCGGTAGCCTAGGAGGGGCAGACGCAGCCTAGGAGAGGCTAGCGACAACCTAGAAGGACCGGTGGAGGAGGCCGTGACACATTGGCAGCTAGAGGAGGGGCCACACAGCAGGAGGATAGATCCGTGGCACCATAGCCCAGCAAGAGAGAACATAAAACACTAGAAATGAAGCTCCAACCAGCAAGAGGAAGAATTCTAAGGAGGTCGCACCTCAAAACAATAAGAGAGAGTCCACCAAGGAGGTCGTACCCAAGAAGAACAACGCTGAAGTAGTTGCAGCAAGAAGACCAAGGAAAGATGAAGAGGAGTGAGAGTAGGAATGAGTGAGGGGTAGGTTTGTTTTTATAGTTTAGGAAGGATTAGGATTAGGTTTAATTAAAAACCTAAAAATAAAATAAATAATAAAAATTAATATTTTTAATTAATAAAAATATTAATTAGAAAGTCAAATAAGTCAAAATGACTTATAAAAGACCAATACCACTTTAAGCAAAATGGATAATGGGATTCAAGCAAGGGGAGGCTATAAGACAAAGTCAAAGGGGTCTTCTTCAATGGAAAATTGTCCACATATGTCTCAAGATAAGTTATAAGCTTTTATCATCCCTGCATAAGAGGAAAAACCAATGATGTGGTCATGTCCATCTTCTGGTTGCTCCTAGGTCTCATGGACCATCCCGGGAGAGAAGAAGAAGATCACACATCATCACATCTTGGTACACAACCAAGAACAACCTGGTCTTAGACCAGGATACCCTAGAACACATCTAGGGGCCCTAGAACACATCTAGGGTCTTTATCCACCAAGGTACAAGAACAAGGATCAACCCAAGAACAAGGAACACATCCAGTGGCCCTAGAACGCACCTAGGGACTTACATCATCAACCACCAAGGAACACATCCAAGGATCAATCCAAGCACCGAGCAAGGATTCCCTGGAACACATCCAGGGGCCCTAGAACATATCTAGGGACTTACTGCTTGGTCCTTGACCAAGAACCCTAGAAATACACCGGGGGCCCTCACTAGGGTCTTTTTCCATGGCTCTAACTGCTTGGTCCCAAATCAAGAACCCCATGAGTGTACTGGGGGCCCTAGATCTCAGTTAGGGTCTTATGCCATCCTCCAAGAGAATGGCTCTTGCAGTTTCACTAATTTCAACACTTAACGTTGGTTTTATAAGCAATATTAGAATAATCAGTCTGAGAAATTGTGCATAATCCATAACACCTCCTCACATTCTAATGCCGAATGCCACATACAAAGGACCCCGCTAGCATAAACAATAGGGCAATTGTTAGTTCATGGGAAAGGGAAGCATGTTCTGGACTTAGAATTAGAAAAACTTTCAACTCCGTTGTCCTCATTGCATAAACATAATGAGTTGATTGTTAATTTATCTAACCTAGCACATGGCTCTTAACTCGGAATAAAATCACTTTATTTATCAAATGGACAACTAGGTTTTAACCAAACATTAGCGGAAGCATAAAACAAAAACCATTCACATTGCACAATAGATTTCGGGTAAACACCCTTGGAAAAACCCCACAGGGAAAACCAGATCTGAGTTTGATTTTATTAATATCAATCTTGGGCTCCCGTCATGGGGTAATGGCCCATCAAAGGAATACAATGCAACAATAGCCTAGCCCACTTGGCTGCTATCTCCCTTGCTGCCCCTTAGCACCTTTTCTTAGCCCTTCCTCATCCTCTCACCTAGGCTGCCTTTTATTACATTGAGTTAACCCTAAGTCTAAAACCCTAGATCTTCTCCAAAGTGTTCAACGATCGAGATCTAATCTCACGTTCACTTTAGATCTAACGGCTAGGACTTAATCAACTCTCACTTAAGTTACTAATGCCAACAAACTTAGGCATTTAACTTAATTAATCTTACATTAATTTAAAAGGTCATTCACTTTAATATTTAACACATAAAGTGAACTCCTAAGGTTTTGAGAGGTTACAAGGATAACTTCCACATGCTAGACATTGAGCCTATGTGAAAGTACTCGTCCGATACTAAATACATCAACACTCTCCTTTAGTGAGGAAGATACTTCTACCACCTGAAGGTAGCTTTGCCCTCGCTGTCAGATCCGCTCCCATGGTTGCTCTCCAATCCACCTGATTGGATGCTCCCTTTGACACGAAAGCTATCCTTGCCATCTCGCTTGGACCCTCTTTCCTTTGATCCTGCTCCTGAGTATCCTGCATGGTCATCTCGTACCATGACTGCTTCTTGACAGACGTGGAAGGCTGCTCCTTTCCACCTGAACCTGAAGGCCAACTCCCTTTGAGTTAATCAATCTTCGGAGCTACCTACTCATTATCCTCTATCACTCTGCTGCTGCTTGCCATAGCTTGCATAGGCTGACCCTTTAGCCTACACAAGTTGCTCTCTCTAACTTCGAAAACATCTGCTGTGTTTGAGCTAGATCCTCTGGGCTTGATTAGTGCCTGTCCATCCTGGAACAATACGCCAAAACCCTTCTTCTCAATCGCTGAGACTAAGAGTACACTCCTCTTGAGTTCTGACACGCATAGCACATTTGTCACTCTCAACACGCCTCCTGACTCCATCCGGAATGGCACTGTTCCAGATCCCCTCATTGCATGCTTGGTGCCCATACCAAGTTCCACATACAATTCTGAGTCAGACTCTGTGAAGCTCTCGAACAACTCCCATGCTCCAGTCATATGACATGTGGCTCCACTATCTATTAAACATGCACCAACTAATATGGTTCCCAAGGAAGTCTGGTAAACAAGTAAGAACTTTGTCTGTTAGAACTTCTTGGCAAACTACTCCATTTGAGCCCTTGCCGACACAACTACCTCTGGTTGTGTTTTGTTTCCACCCTTCTTATTCAGACATTGACCTGCATAGTGCCCAAACTTGCGACATGCATAACACTTGACTTTGCTTATGTTCTTCTCGCCGATAGACTCTCCACTAGCAAACTTCTTGAACATGCCCTTCTTTGCCTGGCTGGCAAGAGGAAGGTTCTCATCATCATTCTTGTGGTTGTCTCCTTTCATCTCTTCATCTCGAAGTGTTGAAATCAACATCAGAAGGCATTCTCCAGATCTGAGGTCATAAGTGACCACCCTAAAGCTAGCCAGGGAGATTTGGAGATTAAACAGTTCTGTGAGTCATGGCAAAAATCAAGGTGAACATACAAGCCTTATGAGCCATGACAAAAGTCAGAACGAAAGTGATAATGCCTTAGTAAGTCTTGTGAGGCCATGGCAAAAGACAAGGCGAATGGACAAGCCTTGTGAGCCATGACAAAAGTTAAGACAAGAAGCCTTGTAAGCATTTTGCAAAAGTCAAGGCATCTAGCAAAAGTTAGGTTGAATGTACAATTCCTAAGAGCTAGAAACAAACAATCTTCCTTATGCAAATAATGTACATGTATTGATTTAGTGCGTTGGCACGTGTGACCTTATCCACCATGAAAAGAATGACGAGTTGCCATGTGTAAAAGTCGAGTTGCATGTCTAGTTTGAGTTGTCAAACTCAAGCTGCAAAAGTCGAGGTGCATGTGTTGTCAAACTCAAGTTATAAAAGTCGAGTTGCATGCCATGTTGGCATATTGAGTCTCAAGTCCAGTTGCAAGGGCGAGTTATCTTAACTCAAGTTGACAAAGTCGAGCTATATGTCATGTTGGCATATCGAGTCTCAAGTCCAGTTGCAAGGGCGAGTTGTCATGCCATGCAACGTCTAGTTACAAGTCCAGTTGAGTTGGAAAGTCAAGTCTAAAGGCGAGTTGTAAAGGCGTGCACTCTCCCTAATTTGTGTTCACTCATCTCTCCTTCTTGCTTTTAGTATATACAGAGTTCGACCCCCCTTCTTTATACACTTGTTACGCAGTGCAAGAGTGAATGAGAGAGGGCATCATATGAGTCTAGTACTGCTGTCTATTATTTTACACAGTGAGAGATGGAAGTGCTTGAGTTAATTTATTGCAACTGATTAATACACAGTGCACACAGTTGCAAAGGCAACGAAGTATAATTTGTGTATTGGTTACTGTGTAAAAGGGCAACAGAGGATTTTTGCTAGTAGTGTTGGTTTATAACAACAGTAAAGGACAACGAAGTATTTCGTTGTTTGCTGGTCATACAATTATGTATAAGACTTACTTGGCAAGATTGATCAAGAGCATATTTCATGGTGGTTTCTTGTATATGATCTTACATATTATTTGCAAATAAAGGAAGATTATTTGCTGGATTTTTCTCCCTTCTTGGGTTTCTCCAGGGTAAATTCTTGTGCATGTGTGAGATTCTATTTGAGTACTTCTTCTACTACCGTTCATCATTTCAAGTGTCCATTTTTGCTGGTTGATATATCAAGTTTTGTTTAAAGTGGAAGAAAAGTAAAAGAACAGTAAATCCTTTGACATTGATATATATGTGCTTGAAAATTTAACACGAAGTTCCTCCTGAACGAAGTCATCCCATAACATTGACCAATCAGGGAGCATCTCACGTGCCACGATCCCTTTGATGAACGATGTCCACTCCTTCGTGAATTCTTTGAGTTCCGTCCTCACCATCTTTGAATCATCCACTGTCTTCCCTATTGCAACTATTTCATCTCGAACAGGTCGGATCCAGGTGATATAAGTCGTCACCATATCTAATCCTGTCATCTTCGTGTCCCTGAGCACCATCTTGCGATTCTCATTCTTACTTTGAAACAATCTCTTCAAAGCCTCCCACATGTCCTTGGAAGTTGTCTTTCTCGATAAGTGAGGGATCAAATGATCCTTCACTCCGTCTAGGATTATTCTTCTGACTTTCACGTCCTTTAGCTTATGGGAAACCAGATCATTTGGATATGTTGGTGGGGCCACAATGGAGTTGGCAAACTCCTAAATATCATTCTCCATCAACACCAACATTATCCTCTCCTTCCATGGATTGTAGTTGGATACCTCATCCAACCTATCCTCAAACTGCAAACCGGAAGCGACCATCTCTACAACCTGCTGAAAACTCAATAATTTGCTGTTCGGACATGTTGCCCGCTGCCTGGACCCCTTCCCGAAGATGATTGAGTCCTTTTTTGGGCTGCTCGGTCCTTTTTGGGTGCGGCCCAACTAATTTTTTTGGCTGCTCGACAGTTCTGCCCGCTGCCGGAACCTCTACCTTGGCCTTGCGGCCCAAGCTGGGTGGCTGTCTTGTTGGTAGGCAACTGACCTTCTTGCTCGACGGCTGCGCTTTGGTTGGAGGCTTGATTTGGAGGCTGCAATCATCACCCTTTGCACGCGCGGCCTCAATATCCTCTTGTCCTGCACGGACTGCACCACCCAACACTCCTTGCCGATGGCTTTTTACTCGACGACTGCCTTTTCCTGTTGTTGGCAGGCATTGTAACCTTAGCAACCTCAGACGGTTAGCCCCGTCACCTCAGTCGACGCTCTGCTCCTAGCCAGCGTCTGCTACTTACCCGCACGACTCTTCCTTTACCCACGCGCATCCGGATGTAGCACCCTTATGTTCCATGCGATCACTCAACACCGACGACTGCTTACTCCGCCCTCTGAGGATCAACTCCACACACCTACAACCCATCCTCTTTCTCTGCTACAACAACGCCTAGCCTCAACTCTCGACCCTCAGCCCGATCTGCTGCAATCCCTGCTGCTGTTGACCCTGGCCTCCTCTGCTGTTACTCACGACTCCCTCTGCAGACCTTCAGTCGATCGATCCTTCTCTACTCAACCGTCTCTTGCTTCAAGGCTCACGATCCACAACTCCACGTCGTCTGCATCTTTCTCTGTTGCCTGATCTAATCACACAGTTCACTTGGATCTGCAGTACGGTGCCTGTCCTACAACGCATGCGGTCTTACGTGCTGTATAGTGGTCGTACGTATCGCTGTATGATTGTCTCTTCTCCTTTTTAAATTTTTTTTTCTTACCCTCTCTGCTACTACAAAACCTGCAATTAAAATTTTTCCCACTGCAGAATAACCTCATGCAAATCTGGCTTTCGTCAGAACCTAGCCTTTGATACCATGTTAATTTATCTAACCTAGCACTTGGCACTTAACTCGAAATAAAATCACTTTATTTATCAAATGCACAGCTAGGTTTTAACCAAACATTAGCAAAAGCATAAAACAAAAACTAATCACATTGCACAATAGATTTCAGGTAAACATTCCCTGGAAAAACCCCACAGGGAAAACCAGATCAGAGTTTGATGTGTTTAATTCTTGGGCTCCCGTCCTGGTATAATGGCCCATCAGAGGAATACAATGTAGCAATAGCCTAGCCCACTTGGCTGTTATCTCTCTTGCTGCCCCTTAGCACCTTTCCTCAACCCTGCCTAGTCACACTTGGATGAACTCTCTTCACCCACTCAATGAGATCTCCTCACTTTGTGTGTGTGTGTGTGTGTCTCATCCTCTCACCTAGGTTGCCTTTTATTACATTGAGTCCTAAACCCTAGATCTTCTCCAAAGTGATCAATGACTGAGATCTAATCACATGCTAGACATTGAGCCTATCTGGAAGTACATGTTCGATGCTAAATACATCAACATTGATGCACCAACTCACCCCTTAGATCAGATGAAGAAGTGTACCTCTTCCTTTTTCAACTATGGGTAAGCAATCAACATGTTCATTTCCAATATGGATAAGGCTAGCTAGAAGAACTTCAACACAACAGATACAATCAAATTATTTAAACTAGGTAAAGACATTGCATTTTTAGCCAAGGAAAGGAGTTGCATGTTTCTCAACAACGCAAGTTTCAATACTCATCAAATGCTTCAAAGTTGAAGTGTTGTGTGATGTTGCTTTGCTAGAAATTCGTGGTGTTCTCCTTGGAAAGCCTTTCCCATGGGAGCTCCATGGAGTTTACAAATCATGCATGCAAGGTGTGATACTCAACATCATCTATCAATGCTATCGTATTGTAGATGTAGTGCCAAAGGAAAGAGTGTCCTTGATGTCGTCCAAGCAATACGGGAAGCTCATTAGCCACTCACAAAGTTTGTTTTGTTGATGATATAACAACTAGTTGAGTGCAAGATTGTGGCACAAGCATAGATATCTTCCATTATGTGTCTTGTGCAACAAGAGAATTTGGATACACTTGTAGTAGGCTATTTTGATGTTTTTGAAGACCCCACGAGAGTGCCATTTCATTGTCAAGTGTGACACACCATTGGTTTGGTTCCTAGGGTCTTGTTGCTTGATGATCAACTATATTTTAGATCTCCTAAAAAATAATGGGATCAAAATGCATTTGTAAGAATTGTTGAGGATGGGACATATACGACCTAGTGTATCACCATGTAGGAGGTTGAAAATTCTCTTGCCAAAGGATAGGGCTTGGTGCATGACTTTCGTGTCCTCAACAAGATTTTACCATTACAAACACAAGACCCCCTGCCACTCATCTCATTGATGACCTCCTTGATGGCTTGAAAGGTATAGTTTAACAAGCTAGACCTTAAGTTTGGATATCATCAAGTGCCCATAGGTCCATAGTATGTGTGGAAGACCATTGTCAAATCAAGAGAGGGCTTGCATTAAAGGTTAGTCATACCATTTGGGCTTTATTAATGCGGAAACAACTTTATGAGGGTTATGAATGATGTTTAGTGCCCAGTCATTACCAAGTTTGTTGTGGCGTATTTGGACGATGGTTGATCTTTAATTGGACATGGTTTGAACACTTGGAAGACATTACCAAATCTTGCAAATTCAATGTCAACTTAGGTTGTATGGAAGCCACGGTAAGTGCTCCTTCGCCATGAAGAAATTTTGTTATTTGTGCTCCATTATCAATGGAGCTAAAGTACTTATAGACCTTGACATGGTCCAAGACATCCGTGATTGACCCACATCCACCAATCTTATGAAGCTTTGTAGCTTCCATAGTATGTATAGGGCAAATCTATTTGATCCTGACCTTGTGCATCGTTCTTACTGGCTTGAGCTTCTGCAGTTTCAATTTTGGTCATTAAGGCGCAATCCTTAATTCTATGGTCTAGGTTTTGATACATGAAACATGCATTTGGGAGGTTGATATAATGCACTGGTTGATGTAGAACTTTGTTCCCACTCGGATATTTAAATTTGCTAAGGTCCATGGACAAATTGACTCTAAAGCAAACCTGTTTTTTAGACCGTGGGCAAAAACCCGAGCGAGATCTTAACATAGAAACTCTCAAATTGACATAGATATGCCTTTGAGGAACTCTCAAAATTACAGAAGCAACCCCGGGAATTTAGCCCTGATGAGTCAATACCACTGAGCGGCTTTGTCTGCAGAGAACAACTAATTACCCTTCAGACAGGGGGACCATGTATTTCAGAATATTCAGGGGCTGTGAGTAACCACTTCATGGAAGTTGTTTTCTTCTTTAATGGTGAACTGAAAGAATCCTTAGTCAGGCTGTGCATAGCTGAACGTAGCCTGCCTGGAGTTTCCCAAGTCTCTTTTATCCAAGTCTTAATCTCAGACTTTTGTGGGATACGACCTACAAAATACTCCCTGATAGAGTACGCCATTTTAGATTTTCAAAAACAATAAAATATTTGTTCGCATCAATATTGATGGGTGTTACATCAGGATGGATTTTATTATCTCATGTACCACCTATGGCACGAACTTCAGCAGATCCTTCTGTGAACCATGCCTACCAGTGGTTTCTCCTTGGGTAGGCACTCCTTGCAAATTAGCTGAAACTATTGTATCGGGCAGTAAAGTGGCCATTATGAGCCTCCCCTGCTTGCAAGGTCAGTTAGTATGACAGCCACACTGTCAATAATCAGTAAATGTGAAAGGATGGCCAATAGCTTTGGCCAGAACAACACTCAAACACGATAAATCCTATGACATCAGGGACTGAAACCCTAGCAGAGCCTCGGAGCCTTTTAAAACTTGTTTTATGTGCTGTTTTGCCTATTTAGAGGTTCTGATTGTTGAATTTACATGCAGCAGCGAGGGTCAGTTAGTATGACAGCCACACTGTCAATAATCAGTAAATGTGAAAGGATGGCCAATAGCTTTGGCCAGAACAACACTCAAACACGATAAATCCTATGACATCAGGGACTGAAACCCTAGCAGAGCCTCGGAGCCTTTTAA
>ML776758.1:245564-273515 GCA_009831015.1 Picea engelmannii | reverse complement strand
TTTCACTGTCAAGATAAAGTTTACATATCACTGGTAGAGATCTAGTTTTATTGTTTATCTTAAGTTCAGATCTCTATCCTACTGTTGTTACCCTATATGCTGTTCTGTTCTTCAGATCTATAGGAGTTTTGCTTTTAATTTTTAAAAGAGACTGCTGTTTTATTCTTACCCTAAAAATCTAACACTGATAAATAGAGTTTGTTGTTGAGCTAGTGTTGTGATAGTATGACTGCCTTAGAGTCCTAGCTGATTGCGTATATCTGATTCTTATCCTATTTCATCTATTGTCGTGTGCCAGTTCTATGGACCATGTGTCCAACAGCAGATGCCATTCAATGTAAATTATTGGATGTCTTTTCCTGTTTAGTGCTTTTGAAATAAAAAAGAACACATCAGTTGGTGGAAAGCACCATAAATCCTATTATGCCAAACTTATAGAAGCAGCCTGCTTTTCATGTTCAAGAATTAAACATGGAGAAGCTTTTCTTCTCTAACGAGTGTGTAGAAGGGGTATTTCTAGTTTTACCTATTGCTCTCTATAGATGGCTTGTTGTGATGTTTAATTTTGTTTGAAGTTAGGCCAATTTGCTTCTGCAAATTCATGGACGTATCTCAGTTACAAGTCTGCACAGCAGCAAGCCTGTTTAATACCTACTGCAAGGATATTAATTACAGGCATTTGCAGACTTCCTAAGGCTATTACCCAAGCATGTGCCGAAATATACTCATTGATACTTAAACAGGGGTGTACCCAAAAAGACTATTTAAATGTCAATCATCTTTCCACGAAAAGCTACATTTTAGAAAATTAAGAAATGTCTTCCACAATGTTAAGCTTAGGTGGTTTGCTAAAAGTTATTATTTTTATGTCTGGTACCCAGCAGATGTCCCAATGTCTGTAACATTCAAAAGCAGTGCATTGACAAAGTGTCTATTCTCTAATGCATGGCCATTTAATTTATTACACTATATTTTCTGTCAACAATTCTGAAACATTTTCTACCATTGAACAATTATCTGAAAATAACCTGGAATTAAAAGGAGATCTTTGTCAAATATGGCATGATTTTGTCAGTGCACAGGACTGGCCATCTTAACTAAGCCTTATAGCCAGACAAATTAAGTATTTTTCAGGAGTGTGCATTATTTCAGTAGTACAAATATGATTATAATTTCTTTGGCTATTGTTTCCTAAATTTGTTGTTTTGATCCAAATCTGTGGCACAATCAGAACACTTCTGGGAACTTGTCTAAGGGTAATGCAAGGAGATCTGCTGCAGAAGGTGCATCCACATCGGGTCCAGATGATTCTTTCACTAATGTCGAAAGACATTTGCGTAGGCCACAAACTTCACTTGCTGGAGGTCTACCTCCACTTGGAAGGTAAGAAGGGCGATCTGCTACTCGAATTTGTTATGGAAGTTACTGATTGTCCCATTGGACATGTTCTTGATTTATGGAAGTCTTAATGCAGCTTTCCTTTTTGGCAGGCTTGCTCCAGTCAGCCAATCTTCTACTGGTTCACTACGTAATTCTGGACTTGGAAGTGCATCAGATCGCATGAACGATGCAAATTCATCTGGTTTGTGCTCACAGTGCCGTTATTCTATTTTTTAGAAAGGCCTCGACAGGCTCATTTATTTTCTGTGTTTGATTTGCTTATTCGTTTGTACTTGACAAAATTTATGATGTTAATCCAATTCTTTTTTATGAGTTTGTCAATTTGTCCTAGCATTGTGAAACTGTTGTCAATGCAGATTTATTTGATCTAGGGGGCAACCGTAAAGGCAACTCAACCATTCCTTTTGCTGGAACGTCAAGAGAGAATGGTTCTTTTCCAGCCTTGAGAAAAGAAGATCATGGTTGGAGATACAGCGACGATGAACATTCTGAGGATGTGATAAGAGCTTCAAATGCCTTGGAAAACATCCAATTAGATAGAAAAGCTCGCAGCCTAACTAATTCATGGAGGTGAGGGCTATAAGTTCAGAACTATGTTAGTTTTGAGCAGTGTTCTTCATTGTTGTCATAGGGATAAGGTTTATTTTATTATTAGTTAGTATCCAAATTTCAGATCTGTATATTACGTTATCTTCTTCATAATCTAGTGTTATTTATGTAAACTGATGTGTGCATATTGGGTTATACTTTGGTTTTTCTCTTTTGTTTTTGTTAAGTACTCAATCTCCGTGTTTGCACCCTACTATACTAATTATTTTAAGTTCTGTCAGTCTTTACTTGGTATTGTTTGCAGAATATCAAGTTTGTTCCTGTAGTTTTATCTTTTCACATTATTTGCAGAAGCTGTCGGGTAGATATCAATAGAGATACCAACTAGGTTGTAGTGAAAAGTCTTCATTTTTGCTAAACTGGTTATGTTTTTGGGTCACATAGGTTATAAGGCCTGAGTGAATGGGATGTAAAATTAGTGGCAATTTACTCATTAAGTTGAGGTGGCTGTTAACCACGGTATTTACTTTTTTTCTGTAGCTGTTGGGCAACTTTTTCTGTTGATCCAAGGAAGTCATATTTATATTTATAACTTGCGTTGCAAATGTAGCAAGTGTTTTACAGATGGTTTACTGGCAACTGTCACGAAGACTTTTCTTCATTGTGGATTCTTTTTCCTTCTAAAAATGCTTCTTTATTGCAGGAACATTGAAGATGGTGTTATAGAGGAAGATTCTCCGTCAGAGAGGGACAACTTTTAGCATAGTTTAGCTTAACATAGATTTCTCTTTGAGATGATTGATTCTCATTGGCACTGCATATGAGCTTTGTTTTTGCAATTTAACTGGACAGTCTTTTGTCGTCTTTTCTTAATTCTTCATATTATGCTCATCTTAGCTCACTTTGCTTTCTTGTTTTCTGGTCCATTTGTTTTTTCGTTTTGATTTTCATTTGGCCACTTCAAGGATTCTTATGTAGTGCTTCACATCTATATATATACACGCATGGAATCCAATGTATTTGGTTTCTGAGGTAATTTGAGATGTTTGTGCAGAATGACTGCTATATATACACGCATGGAATCCAATGTATTTGGTTACTGAAGTAATTTGAGATGTTTGTGCAGAATGATTCCTAAAAGCTTTTGAGGGTTTGGAGGATAATCATGTCATGAGAGAAATATATGAGAATGATTAACTGAATTATAAGATAAAATGAATGCCAACTAAAAAACCCAGTGGAACTCCTTCAAAAGCTTCATTTACAAGTTATACTCTGTTCAGTTCTTTGTTGATTTGTTTTGAAATTTCAATAAATATCCTCTTACCATTAAAAGTTCAGATGAAATTTTGTGGCCATTTTCTGGAAATTTTTTCAGACTGCCAAAATACAGGGTGTAGTTGAGAGGTCAATCGTTGGTACGATAATTGAATTTAAACATTTAATCCCATTGGTGGCCAGAAATGGCCAATTGGAGGGCAAAAAGTATATCAATGAGTAAGCAATGGGAGTGCGAAGGCATTTTTGTAAGAACTAAAAAGAGAATAAATAATGCTTTACTTATTTACGCATTAAATGCGCATGCGAGTAATTATTGTTGTATGGAGAATACAGTGTATTTTCAAGTTTAACTCAGCCTTGGCACTATTTCAGAAGAAATGAGGCTATTGAATATTACAAGACAACTATAGACAAAATATACCATTCTAGTAAATGTGGGAAAAATGCCGTCTAGTAAATGCGAAAAAAAATGCCATCTTGGAGTGTCAATCACAAAATAATATATGACCAGTTGTGGAAATAAGGGCATTTTTGTGACCTACGATACCAAGTTTTTAAGGATTTCATTTGCAACATAATAAATGTATGAATATACCACTGCCGAAGGGAAAATATGTTACGAATTTAAAGTTACCAGAAAATCCAGTTATATGCATTTATTTTGGACGTTGATCATGATGTCTAGATGATGACAATGTGAGGAACCCAGTCTGGTTGGGCGGGGGTTATTCTCCCTCAGTTCATGTAAAAAATCACCATCACTAAAACCAAGCCAAGATAACCAAGATGCAATCTATTATGTTCAGAAATATTCTTGTGATGTCACAGGCAGCACACAATATTAAACTTGTTGCTTTAAGCAGTGCATAATATCAGGAAAACTTCATAGAAACAATATACCATCTTTTAGCTTTAGTAAGAATTACATAATATATGACCAGTTGTGATTGTAACATAATTTTTTCAAATGATGATGCATTGAGAGTTTTCGAGGATTTCATTTGCAACATAACATATTCATGGATGCCAATGTGACCATGTGAGTAACCCAGTGCACTTGGGTGGGGGTTATTCTGTCTCAGATTATGTCGATTATCATAGACTCATAGCTTGTGATATATGTGCTTCATTGAATATATCAAGTTGGACGATGTTGTTTGCTAGTGTTGATTGAAAGTGTCTAGCCAAATTTATAATTGCATTTAGTGCAGCAATAAAAAAATAATAACAAATTTCTAATATCTCGAGTAAGTTCTTTCCTCTATTTATCAAATCTAACAATAAAATTATAAAATAGTAGTATGTAACTTGAATTTCAATTTGTATAAGATAAGGTTTTTCATCACCAAATAAAAAATTGAATTGGAGTTTTCTTTTCCCAATAAATCCCAACTGCCATGGATTTTTCAAACATAACTACTCTAATCATCCTCCCTAACCCCTTGGATCGAATTATCGTCCATCACCTACCAAATTTGATGTCATCGCAAGGAATTCTGACCCACAATTTTCATGTGTTTGCCCAATTTCCTTCATGAAATTGAACTTTGTAACCATGAATTATAAAATTCGTGTTGTATGCCTGAACAAGAATCCTATTTATGAATTGAACCATCATTCCAAGAATTGTTAGACTCAGAATGCTTCCCCAATTGTTCTCCTTGAGGAATTTTGTCAAACACTTAATCTCCAAATTGTAACTTTTTCATATGTAAGTTGGTGCCTGGCGCATATAGCCTCAACGCTATAACTAATAACTTTGATACTACTTTGTCACATACCCAATACCCTCTGTACTCTTATGATGATAGAAGGTGGTACTTGAAACCACAAATATCCTTCAATTTCTTGTTCTAATATCTCTTTGTAACATACCCAACCACCCTTGTAACATTGTTGTTGTGGGGTACCCCAAATTCCTCACACTAATTTAAAATCATGCTTTGATACTACATTGTGATGTACCCATTGTTCTCTATGCTCTATTTGAGGTTACATAGTACCTCCTGAAACCACACATTTTCCCATTTTTTTGCTCTGATACCTTTCTATCACATGCCCATCCATCTAATTGGGTCGAATTCATCATTTTAGTGTTTTGATGCCATAATCCTCTCTATTTTTCTATTAAATGATTTGAGCATGCAAATATGATAATGTAGGTTCATGCAAAAATAATTAATTCATTCATGTTTACATGTGTAGACCTAACCATGCAATATAATTGAACAAACTGGTAACCAAATCGATTCATCACGTACACATATACAATTGGAGGTGTTACATTATGGTTAAAATAAATGATAACACTTTGGACATCAAGTATCTTTAAAAGAGGCATTAATGTTAAGTACATATATATTAATGATAAAATAGACATAATATATATATATATATATATATATATATATATATAGACTATAAATAATAAAGAATAAATACTACAATTAAAATAGAAATAACTTAAGTGTCATGACTATTATTTTTTTCCAAGGACAATGTCATGACTATTCATAAAGACACTTGTTACATTTATATTTATGCTAAGGGGACTATTCATAAAGACGCCCCTTGGAATATATTTATGCTAAAGGTTCTTTTTGGTTGTATCGCAATTCACTTTTATGCACATATAATAATTTATTCATTCCTATTGGAAAATATCTTCCTAGAGGATGAAGCAATGCTATAAACATAAAGGAATATGTAATATAATTAAAAAAACATAAATGATAGATAATATAATAATAAGATGATAAATATAATAAATAAATATTAACATTCACAACTTTTCATTTAAAATGTATAAAGATCTCTTCAAGTTGTATTATATGTGGGCCATTCAAATGTAAAGGATATCATTCACTAATTATATTTCTTAGTATATTCAATCAAAAACTTCAAGTCAAATTAAAGCTTCTGTTACAGTTGGTACCAAGGCCAAAATTTTGAACAATTTGTGGATTAAAGCGTTCAAGTCATCATAGTCTTCCAACCATCAACCCCAATTGTTATTTATTATCATGGTGTCTAAATGGAGGAAATATACAAGAAGAAGATGAAAGATATAGATGAAATTTGAGATTTGGTAAAATAATTAGCAATTAATTTTGACATAATAATAAATGATAGCGTCGATTGGTGAAGAACACAGTCACAGAGAAGAGCATTTTGAACCAATGGAAGTTGCATAATCCAACACCGAGTTTGACATAATTTAGTTAGAGGAGTTAGCAAGCTTAAGGAATGGGCTCAATTAGAGGTTTTTAGCTTGAAAGAGCTCACATGCAGTTTCAAAATGCATGTTGATAAGAGATTTAGTAGCAACTTAGATCAAGAACCATAATCCAAGAGATGACAAGAGGAGTCTAAACATGAGTTGATTGGAATTTTGGAGGGTTTTAGAAAAACTAATGAAAACCTTTTATGATGGTCAATAGAACACAATGGTGCCGATAATGGATTTATTGAAAAGATAAAAGTTTCACATTTGAAGGTTAGAAATAAAGAAGGTGACAAGCTTAGAGGGAATGTTGACACACATGATGCAATGGTAGGTGATAAATTCATGTTAAATTATGACTATGAAATGAGTACGAAGTTTGACAAGAATGTTGCATAGGAGACAATAATCCATGAAGCTCAAAGCAAGAGCATAGGAGACAATAATGTTAAATTATGACTATGAAATGAGTACGAAGTTTGACAAGAATGTTGCATAGGAGACGATAATCCATGAAGCTCAAAGCAAGAGCTCAAGTAATCATCTAGTGGGATATACAAAAAAGATCGAAGATGGCAACAAACAATGGAACATGCATCCAATGTACTATGATGAAATAAATTGGTTTGAAGGTAGCTATCGAGAGAATAATGATACTTGTACAACAAACCATCACTAGTACGACCTCTCCTAAACGCTCATGTGTGTTTCCTTTCAAAGGAACAAAAGGTTCTCCATCGGACCTTTCCATTACATATATAGACTTCGATGCCCCATAGAGTGCATCATGTACAAGATCGACTTTTTTTCCAATGACCCTCATTATCTCTTCACCCACGACAAGCGAGATGGTTTTGACCCTCCTTTCATGGCTCAAGTGCTCAAATTCCATTACCATGCTATATTGCGAGTTGATGGGTCACACCATCAAAATGAACTACCGATACAACAATATGCACTAGTGCTATCATTTTATCTAGAATTAATGAAAATTATTAATATTCTTTGAATAGGTATATTTGGTACGGTAGGGCAACTTGCCTTTGTTAGTTGTTGTCCACAAGTTTCACAATGTCACCTTGGTATGCCAAGTGCTATCGACAATCTACAATTATTTGACAATAAATCAACTAGAAATGTTCTTGAGTCCATTCCTAGATTGATGGGTCGACATAGATATTTGATAATGGAGAGCGAGTCCTTGGATAATCTACAATACACCACAAAACCAAGATTGTGGGCAAGTCACCAAAATAACAAAGACACCTTGAACATTACTTTTCGTGAATGTGATTATATATTCGGGATGATGATCATCAAGATAGGGCTCATGGCATATGTAATGATCTCTTCTTTACGAATGTAAGTTATATCATATCATGTTTTTAGAAAGAGTTTGTCTATACAAGACGAATGTGAAGGACATTAAAATTGTCAATAAAGATAGCATCAAATTATCAATATTGCAATAGTTTGGATTATAAAAAGTAGAAAAGTCTTAACTTAACCCATAAACCCTAAAATAATAAATGTTATGATTATAATAAATCACAACATTTCGAGGATGAAGTGTCTTAGAAAAGGCATCCATATTATATAGTTATATATTAATGATAAAAATGACACGATAAATATAACACAATAATAGATTAATAAATAATAAAGAGTAAAGACAACAACAAATAAATAGATATGACTTAATGTCATGACTATTCATAACCACTACATTAACTTTTATACATACATAATTATTTATAGATATGACTTAATGTCATGACTATTCATAAACACTACATTAACTTTTATACATATATAATTATTTATTCATTCCAATTGGAAAATATATTCTTGAGCATATATCGTTCATTGAAATGTTATAAACATAAACAAACATAAAGGAATAGATAATATAATAAAATTAAATATAAAAGGTAGATAATATTATAATAAGGTGATCAATCTAATAAATAAATATTAAAATACACACCTTTTCATTTAAAAGGGACAAAGAACCCTTCAAGTTGTATTTATACTTTAAATTACTAAACTGTAAAAGACATAATTTATGATTTCTTGGTATATCCAATCCGTGAAATGGTGCAGAGAGGAGCCTTAAAGCTCCAGTATATTAGCACGAATGAACAGGTTGTTGATGTGTTGACCAAGCCTCTATCTCGTTTAAAGTTTGAGCACTTTCAAGATAAGTTTGGTATAGTCCGAAAGGACCTTCCTCGAAAGGGGGAGTAGTTGCTATGATGAGACATCTCTTGCTTCTGACCTGATGGTTGTGACGTAAAGCAAGATGATGTGATGTGACTAGTACTGTGCTTCCGACTGGATAGATGTGACGTAAAGCCAGTCTAGTATCCTGCTTCCGACCTGATGGTTGTGACGTAAAGCAGGACGAGTACCTTGCTTCCGACATGATGGTTGTGACGTAAAGCAAGATGATGTGATGAGACTAGCACTGAGCTTCCGGCTGGATAGCTGTGACGTAAAGCCAGTCTAGTATCCTGCTTCCGACCTGATGGTTGTGACGTAAAGCAGGATGAGCATCTTGCTTCCAGTTTGACAACTGTGACGTAAAGCAAGACGATGATATGAGACTAACACTATGCTTCCAGCTGGATAGTTGTGACGTAAAGCCAGTCTAGTATCCTGCTTCCAGCTTGATTGTTGTGACGTAAAGTAGGACGAGTATCTTGCTTCCAACTTTATTGCTGTGACGTAAAGCAAGACTATGATATGAGACTAGAACTGTGCTTCTGGCTTGATAGCCGTGACGTAAATCTAGTCTAGTACTATTATGATGAGCCAACCTCGTGCTGTGATGATGATGATGACGATGTATCAGTTTTATACTAATACATATTGATGCAGATGATGATTGCATTCCTTTGAGAATGACGATGTTGCCGATGAAGAAAGCTTTCGATGATTTATAGATATGCTAATCAATGTTCCAAGATGATATTGATGATGTTGTCCTCTCACCCACTTGATGTTGTTGATGATGTTGTCCTCTCTCTCGCATGATGTTGTTGAAGAATACCCTTCTTGTTAAGGGGGAGTGTTAAAATAATGTAACTGCAAAGTGTTTTCTTTTTATTATTTGATATATTATTCACTGGATCAATCCCCATTGTGGATTGATCATGTCGCCTATTGTATAAGGACCAAATCCCCTTTTGTGGATTGGTCATAATGTAATTGTAAAAGGCAAAAGAAGAAGTCGGCCCCATAATATATCAAGAGGCCCCGAAATATAATAAAGGTGGTTATAACCACCCAGTTGGAGAAGTCGGCCCTGCCAGTGAAGAAACACTTCACACGTGCCAGTTTTGTATAAATAAGGAGGCTAGCGCCTCACTTAGACACACACCTCACTTTCTCATTAAGAGACAAGTTTCAAAATTGCAGTTGAAGAAGAAGGAGAGAGAGTGGCACATCTTTTGGGAGAGGATCTTCTACATTAGTTTAAGTTATCTTTTGGCATTGTATTGGCTATCTATAATAAGGAAATTTTGCTGGGTTTTCTTCCCCTAGAGGGTTTCCCAGGATAAATGTTGCGTCTCTTGTGATTGTGTATTTCTCAGTGATCTTGCATTATGCTATTGTTATCTATTGAAATGCAAATAACTATAATAATGGCTTAAACATTAACACACCTCACATCACCATCCATACAATTCCACCTACAATCCATACTATAGTTCGAGTTTCGTACGTAGCCGTACAAGTATGCAAAAAGGTGACCATGAATTATTAATTTAAGAAACAATGAAGTCAAGAAAGAAAAAAACAGGGCCCAATGATAAGATGAATAAAGAATTACAAAGCCACAAGGAATAACTAAATTCTCTTAAATCCAACCTTGATAGCAAGGAGAAAGGAAAAGGAGAATTAAAATAAATCCTAAATGGAAATAGCAATAGGTTGTAGAATATAAAGGGTGCATTAAATAATCTAATTGCTATAAAAAGGACAAGAAAAAGATGAAAGAGAGATGCTAAATAGGAAAACTGATATTTTATTTCATAGGATAATAGAGGAATTGAAGATAATTTTTTTAGGACTAGTTCTAGATCACGAAATATAAGAACCGTCTCTCTTAACTAGTACACATAGTCCAAGAGTGCAAGATAGAGACTACCAAAAGTTAAAAAAATAGTTACCGAAATATGAGAGAAAGGACCATATAAGTGATATCATTCGAGTCAACAAAATGGAAGGTATTTTTGAATGAATTTCCTTGCGCAATGAAAGGGAAGAAATAATGGCCTCCTCCAATAATTTGGAAGAAGATGCCTATGATTGGTTCTTATGGTGGTTCAGAAAATGTGATATTAAGAAGGTTCCATGACAAAGAAGAAACTAACCTTTACACTAAGTTCATTAATTTAAGGAAAAAAGAAACTACAAATGATTATACATAGGAATTGGAAATTCTTGCAATAAGACATACTAGATTCTCATATGAACAATTGGCCTAAAATGTACAACGGATTGAAGAATTATATCTACAGTGAAATAAAACTATGGAGACCTAAAACTATTGAACATGCCAGACAATCAATAAAATTAATTGAACAAAAAAAAGGTCAACACGACATCATTTATAGGGTTAGATAGATCAAATAAGTATTTAATGAAAAATCAAGTAAATACTTTATAGATAGGGCGAACAAGTATAAACCATCACACCTCAGGGAGGATACAAATGAGAAATGGCTAAACAGATGTAGATATTGTGGAGACAAATGGTCAACGTGGCACAAATGCAAGAAACGAAAATCGTATAAGTATGAGGCTAAAAAAGAATCAGACACCGCCATTGATGACTTTGATGAAGAGGGAAAAAAGAAGGAAAACAATTGTCGAAGATGTGGTAAAAATTGAACTCTAGATCATAGATATGCATCTAATCACTTAGATCATTACAAAATTATAGATGGGAAGTAGGTAGAGTTTTTTCGCTGAAGAGGACATGTTAGAATTTGAAGAGGATAAAAACTCACTAAAGTGTCGTTAGCAACATTCATATGCACTAGGAAGACTTGTAAAGAAGAATAATTAGGGGTCCGTAATGAATTTAAAGGTAAAAAGAAGATGCACAACTATATATAGTAAGATATGCACCACCTCCTCTAAGGAACAATGGTAATAGCCTAACCATTAGGGGAAAAAAACCTATGATATCACTTGTGAAAATTACAGGAATAATGGAACCAATGATTCTAAAACTCAAGGGAAGAATAAAGAATAAAAAAATCACAATCTTAGTAGACTCTGGAAGTACACACAATTTCATGGATATCAATCTCGTAAAACATCTAAACCTTTTTGTATACCTTGTGATGGATATCATTATTATAATCATTGATAGTCAACAAGTCAAAGGAATATGAAGGTGCCATAAAGTTTCTGTACATATACAAAATTTGGAACTACAAGCTAAATATTACGCTCTACCACTCAATGTGATGGACATAGTATTAGGAGTAGAATGGTTGATGTAATTGAGCTATGCCATAAACCTTTTAGAACCAATTATGGATTTTGAATGGAAAGAAAAATATGCAAGTTATATAGGTTAGGAAGTCTACATCATAAGGTAAGGGCAACAAAGTCAATGGAAGGATTCAAAGAAAACCCACCTACACATCAAGGTAATTGGACCAATGCCATAATTATAATCATGAAAACTCAATGTTAAAAAACAAGCTAAAAAAAATCACAAATTTAATAGTGTCACTACAAATAACCATCACAAATATTCAAAAACAAATCCAAAATCAAGTTCACTCTATACACAGGAAGACAAAATCATTCAAAATTGTTTTGGGGACAAACCACTTCTAAAGGGAAAGACAAAAGACAATGTTATAGGCACAAACAAACATAAAGGAATAAATAATATAATAATAAAATAGACAATATAATAATAAATTGATAAATATAATAAATAAATATTAAGATACACCTTTTCATTAAAAAAAAAAAGGCTCCTTCAAGTTTTATTTATACATGAGCCACTCAAATGTAAAATATATTATTCATCATTTATATATTTTGGTATATTCAATTGAAAACTTTTAGTCAAATTAAGCTTTCACTATAGTGGACTTGTTATATAAATGAATGACTATTTCAAAACTGAGATTTTGTAGTGCCCACTCTTGAAGCTATTATTTTATAAATGAATAGTTAGGTTTATTATGTAATCAAAACTAAGGTTTTCATTGTTGATATAATAAATTCAAGCAAGTGATCAGTGTTTTCTTTTCATTTGCTATCATACATGGTGTTGAATAATTTAATGGATACATGCTTGCCTTTCCCATTTGATTTTCTATCTAATAATATGTGTTAGGATAGTTCAACCTCCTCCTAAGTTTGTATTTGTTCATTTTCTCTATTATTTGTTAAGTAGAAATAGATCATGACATCCATGGTTCAAAAAATCATTTTTATGGTTGAAACATATTGAACCCCCTTGTTGTTTAGCTTCATGGTCACCCCAAAACTATAAATGAAAACAATTTCCTTTTGTTTTAAATAAATTGTAGAGGAAACACCATGCACCATCTCGCCCCTGCAATAAATATACTTGGAGTTTCATAGACTAAGTCATTTTTGTGTGACAATCATGAATAATAACTTTAGGCTATACCAAGGGTACTCCCATCTAGCCTAAGAACCGGCTCAAAGGCCCAGTGCAAGAAGGTGCTGCCGCACATTATGTCGCAATATTCAATCTTGTGTAATCTTGTGTGAGAGAAGGAATAACCCAGGGACAACATAAGAATTAATGCCATTGTTGGGGAGAAAAATATCTTAGGGATATAATGATAATCTTATTAGTGACTCCACTATATCCAACGTCTGATTTATTGAATATTTTAACTTGTTGAAAAGTGATTGGTGACTCCATTGGGGAATAAATCCCTTTTTTCACTGCCACTAATTACTTATTGCTTTTGGTGAGAAAATAGTCCTTCTTGAGGAAAAAGTATCTCACCCGACGACTCCATATCCATGCCAAAACATTGGAATAAGCTCAGATTAATGCACATCTCTATAGCAACCAACTCCTCATTAACACTATTTATTTAGGTTGGGTTTCTAAGCTTTCTTACATATTATCCCAACTTGAAAATCCCTTGCTATAGTTTTGTTGTAAAATTTGGGCAATAATATTCTTTTAGTTACATTCCTATCTATATTTATAATCTTTCAAATCTTGCTAAAGATAGGATGTTATATCTCCATTTACTGATCCTAAACCCTTATGCTCAAAGATCCCTAACAATGAAAATCATGATTCATCCTTTGCATTAGTTGTCATCATGACCAACAATTAGCCTGTCTATGTTAATCATTGGTTGGATGCAAGGTATCGACCCTTAAACTTGCCTACTAACCTTCACCGCTTGCTTGATGGGTACCTAAAACTTCTTCCAAATTTCAAAGGTAATTGCCCAAGAATAGATGATGCACATATCAAAACATTTCAAGATTTCACCAACAATATCCTTGGTAGGCATGCCAATGTTTTTATGCACATGCTTGTGCATTCTTTGGAGGTTTAAAGCCCGAGTTTGGTTCAAACATTTGTTATCGAATACAATCTTTATGTGACAAGAGTTGCATGATCTCTTCCTACTTTGGTGGGGAGAGAAAAGATCATTTTCAACTATTAATTTATTTTTGTTCTTTAAAAAAGGGTGAATATGAAAGTGTAACAACATTCATTGGATGGTTTCATAACTCTTATGTTTAAATTCTGGAGAATGTGAGGTCTTCCGAAGATGCTACCATACTAATTTATGTTGTTGCCTATGATTCTCAGTTCTCACTTAGAGAAAGGCATCCTCCAAAATTGGATCTATGTTTGATGACATAATAGAGATTGAAAAAATACGGTGGCTTCCTACATGTTATTTATCTCTCCCCCACAATCTCTCAAGAAGGGTAAATGTGGGCAAGAATCCAATGTTGTATTTTCTACCCCTAATCTTGTGGATTCTTGCTTTTAGAAGAGAATTCTCTATCTTTGTCAACTTTCAAAAATGACGAGAAAGAAACATTTAGTTTACCCTTAAAAATACAAAGTCAATTATTAGAGGGATCCTTTCACCCATTGTATACACATGGTGACAATTCCATTATGATATGCCATTATCTTTTGATAAAATAGGGGTTTTCATAATTTTTGAAAATAATTTTCAACATGAAAGTTCCTTGGGCTAACCAATACAAGGAAAACACCTTCTAGCGAAGGTTTCTGCAGAGGTTTTTAGTGTTACAGGATTGGACATAATTATAAAAAAAAATCCGATATTGGTAGTGGAGGCTTTAACAGATTTTCACTGTAACTAAAATTTTTGGGCAACTGAAGGTTCTATTGTAGGTGCTTTATTAGTGCGATTATATTGATATGCCACACCCCAATGAAAAAATTATATTTAACACGCATTGGTGTGATACATATTGATACACACTAGTGCCTGAAAAATACATATACTAATCACTGGTGTGTACGACATATTTTCGAAGCCCTAATGTGTATTTTAGATATTAAAAACAACAAGGTGATTCTATCAATAATATGCACTGGTGCACTACATCTTGATAAGCATTGGGGTTTTAAAATTTATATTATGCATTATCAATAATGTGCACCGGTGCACTACATCTTGATAAGCATTGGGGTTTTAAAATTTATATTATGCATTGATACATATTAATATATTATGAAGCCCCAATGTATAGTTTATATAATGAAAGCACTTATGCATATTACATATGTAAAAACAATGGTGCATATACCATGTTAGACACTGTAAGTTCTTGTCACAATATAATAACAATGATGATACTGGTAATGATATCATTGAAGGAAGTGATGCTTTTGTTTTTGTTAGGAGCACAAATGCTTTTATTACAGTTTCTTGCATGAGTGCGTAATATTCATTTAAACACGCTAATGCATAATCATGTATGAACCACACCGTTTAGTTCAAATTAATACAATGAGACAACATTTTTTAGTGTTGAATTTTTTTCACATTGTGGGCACGCAAATGCAACTTGTTATTTTTTACAAAATGTTGATTAATCATTAGAAAATAAAATATTTTTTTATAATAATATTGATTTTTATATTGTAATTATTACGTTTGGATATAATCATTAAATTAATGTGCTAGATCATTTAAATAAATATTCCAACTAATATTCAAATGCGAATGTCATCCAATTGGGACAACATATTCACATTAAACAACATGTTTGATTTTAATAGACAAACATTTCAAAATATACAACTTGTAACGTTCAATTTCGTTCAACATGATTCATCACTCAAACCGGTGTCGTTGTTTGAGCTACTTGCATACCTCATTTTTTAATCACTTGTATGAGATATTGTACTTGGGTTATTTGGAATGTTTAGTATGATTACCTCGAGTTTGATGTTGCACCCCTCCATGTTCCATCTGCACAAATAGAAATAAAATATAATGAGTATATCTACATTTATAGTATAATAAACATGACTGCATAAACTTAAAATAGTACATAACAATGATTGCTTCATAAAAAATGCACATTCTTTCAAAAACCAAGGTTCATGTTGTCTCTCAAGTTATCTTTTGTTGGATCCACCCCATATTTTATTTCTTGTGAGTTTTACACCATGACAAAACATAAATATAATTAAAGGTTTCTTGTTGTTCCATTAAATATAACATAAGTAAAACAATATAGCTACTTACAAATTCCCTCGATACTCCAACATATACTCACAACCCATACTTAATCTAATGTCAATCAAATGTTTGGATGACTTTTCTTTGTATGTTATCACCTATTAGAAAACATCCATGGATTATAATTGTAAATCAATTAAAATATATACATCACAATGAATATGAAATCTTAACTAAGAAAAATGCATTAAGTATTCACAAACTTGCGATCAACCCTTTTTTGCCTTGTTGTCCTATCTTTTTTTTCTAAGTAACATATCCCGGGGAAAACCCCTCGACACTTCCACTCATTCTATGGATGGTACCCAAGATAAACCCTAGATTCTTTAGGGCACAAGGCTAGGTCAACAATAGGTCTTAAAACCATTACACCAATTTACTCAATATGAGCTTAACATCCCTCCTTTCATTTTTCATATATCACGTCGACTGCCTTGGGAATTTTATTAATATTCCTAAAAAATGAAAAACTCAATAAAAAAATTGATTAATATTTATATGAAAATAAATATAGAAAAAATATTAATTTGACAATTTTTGGGACCGGTGTATACACATTTAAAAAAAAGTTTAGCAATAATACTTTTTAAATGTTTTTTCAGTTATTGTATGTTCTTGCTATTGCAAGTCTCACAGGTTTCATTGACCTTTGCTTCAGAAACATTTATTGTAGTTTATGTGATTATTGGAGTAATTGGATTGATTTTTGTATTGTAAATGGAAAAAATGCCTATACGTTCTTTTCATTATATCTCTCATGGTTTAAAAAAGTTTTCCCCCTTTTCATTAACTCTCAACACCATTCCAAATGAACTGGCAATCAATTTATCATCATTTACATCCTTCATAATTTTAATTTTCCGAGGACAATCTTTTGTTTCCTCTTTGTCAATTACTGCACAACATTCAACAAATACAAAATTGAATGTTTGAAACATGTTAACGATTATTTTTAAGAAGTACATTTAAAAATTTCGTATTGATCATCTTTTGATCCACTTAATTTCTCTCTTTACAAAATATCTATAAATCTTTTACGTTCTTTTCCACTTAGATTTTGAACAATCTTTTGGAGTTTCTTCAAGTTTTTGCTCTGCATGATATGCATTATCCAATACACATAATCTAAACCTACATATAATCCAAATATATTAATTTTGTATTAAAAATTAAAATAATTTTCAATGTTCTCTTTTTGGGATGAACTTGCCTTGCCTTCGCTGCTATAATTTTTTCCCTAATTTTCTCTTAGCCATCTTCTATTAATAAAAACTATGCATAATGAAATACACAAATTATGAAATATGTTTTACAAACTAACTAAAGAATTTTAGGCTAAAATTGATTTCGAATTAGGTGGTGCATACAATATAGTGACACACACTAGTGCATTTGATACAAAATTAAGCATTGGTGCATCATTATTGCATAATGCACATCGATAAACTCGGTAACATTTTTAAAGACAAACATTACCAAAACATTGTGCTTAATACAATCTTTTGCACATGTGTGTCATTTATATGTATTGTGCACCACTAAATTTAGTGACTAAAAAAACTGCGCTAAATGACGATTTCTAAATAAGAAACACACCTATGCATTGCTATTGTACAATGCACACTATGAACTCTTTTGTTTTTGTAACTGGCAATGACAAGGTTTGAGATCCAATCTAGTGAGTTGTCTTAATCCAACAAATACTCAAAGCCCTATATACAAATACACAAAGCCAATGAATATTCATTGCTTAAAAAAAAACTCATTGTCAAATAGTAGAAAATAAACCATAATGCTAGAGTTTGCAGAACCATAAAACAAAAGAGAAGCAACAAGAGAACTATGGTTTGCAATGCTGAAAGCCACTCTAAAATCCTTTTATTTTCTTGAAAATGCACTATAAATATTTATAGAAATAAATACAAATTTTATGGAATTTTTGAATCAATTGAGGGTAAATTTGAGATGAATAAAATGGAGTTACATAACTTAAATTTATTCTTTAAATATTCATGTGACCCACAATGATCCCTTGCAAATTCAACTCTTTAGAAAAATCTGTCCACTCTAAAGTCTTCCCTAGTAAATATCTCTTACAGAAGTCTCCCCTCTAGCTTTTTGCAAAATAATGAAACAAGGACTAAGGTTTTCTTTTATAAACTTACTTTTATAGAAAGAAATTCCCATTCATTTTTTTCACTCGATATTTCAGCGCACTGATGATAAATGTAAGCACTGTTTTATTTAATTATTTTTTAATTCAACTCACAATGCATCTTGTTGACCGAAGCACACTGGTGTGCTATGTTGACTTCAATGCACCAAATAAATAGTATACAATGAAAATAGAAGTGAAAACCTCTACAATTAAAACTTTGTAAATGTTTCCTTTTGTGGAGATTTATTATCCATGCGTATCATAATTTAGCGTATCATTTTTTTTCCCTTTTCCATGAAAACAAAGAATAATTCTATTCATCTGAAGAGAACCAAATTACATTTTGTAGGTGCCTTAAGCATGACCCAGTCAAGGGTAAATAGTTCAGAAAATAAAAGCTCAAAGGGGGCCAAAAGCAGGTTGATAAGCCACCATGAAAAATACAATAATAGGAGCTGGGAAAAAAAACCCCGAAGAGGCCGGAAAAAAACCTGATTCAAGTAACCCCACCACAATAAAAATCATTGGAAAAACAATCCCAACAAAAATACCCGGAGGTCGGATGGACTGGGTCAGAGCGGTATGAAGTTCTCACATTAACAGAACTAGAAAACAACGACACCATTGAAAACCCCGATCAACAATACCACCAACGAAAGAGAATACCAAAAGTTGCACGCCCTCAATAGGACCTCAAAGTACCTGGGCCCCAACATCGCACGCCCTCAATAGGACCTCAAAGTGCCTGGGCCCCAACATCGCACGCCCAAAAAAAAGACCTCAAAGCTCTGGCCAAAACTCCTCAGCTGATATGAGGAATAGAGAGTCATCAACAACCACCAAGAGGAGCCAGATATAAGGATACATTGAACCTTGAAAAATCCAACGAAACTAGAGAGAGGAACCGCAAATCCAGGAGTGAACCAAAGCGAAATAGACAAGCAACGAAACCAGATCTGCACACACATTGTCCGAACCGCCACGCAACCCCAATCACGAACGTGATCCCAGCCACAAACACCACATAATTTACAAAAAAAGAGAAAAGCAGGAGTTCCACAACCACCTCTAGCCACCGAGCGATCAAAGACATGAACCCCCATGCACATTACAGAAAAAAAAGGGCAAGAAGAACCTTGTAGCGGAAGACAAAGCTGACCACACCCGCAACCCAACAAAACAATAAAGAAAAAAAGTAAAAAAAGGCTGCTACAAGCAAGTGCAAAGGAACCACAACTCAGACTGTGGATAGGAAAACCCTAGCCACCTTAAAACATGTTGTTATTATTTGTTAGCGCGCGCACGCACACACACACACACACACACACACACACACACACACACACACACACACACACTAGTGTGGTAAATATGAATTAGGTGCATTGATTACTTAAAAAAGAACCTTCAAAACTATGTTCGAAGTTAGAATGTTACATGCTTTGAGAAATTTCTTTTAATAATGTAAACACATATTGATTATGGTTTTCTCTCAAATACAAGGAAAAAAGGTGATAATATCAAATGACCAATTATTTAGATTCCATCTCATTCCATATCCTTCCAAGTTCACCAAGTTCTTTATTGCCAATTGTAGTAAGTCCATATTTGATTTATGTTTTTATTATTTGATTGAATTTATGATGCCATTGTACATGGATTTGACTAATTATGCATTGAATTTTGCAAGATCTTGACTTCGGTTTGAGTTCGAATGCATGTGATATTCTGTTAGTCCAAAAATGTCACGATATATTATTAGGAGCAAGATACCATACACATATGGTAGATGAAAATGGAGATCCACTTCACCTAACCAATTGGAACATGGGATCTTCCAACAACCATCTTGGGTCAATGGTATTTCACCGTGAATTGGATCTCTTTTATGACACCCTGGTAGTATGTGTTTGTTCAAAATGTAAAGGGATGAAGGAGAACCCATGGTGTATAACATTGTCCCATTATACTAATGATTGAATACCCAAAGTTTATGATCTAATACCCCTCACTTTGGTCAAGGATACAATAGTTGATATACAAAAAACACATAACAACACTTCCAACACTTTTTTTTTGAAAAGTTAGAAGCCAAATAAACTATTTTTTGTCCTAAATTAACCAACCCATCTCCTTCTACCGAGTCTATAGAAATATGCAGTGTGCTAAAGTATGACATCAATACTACCCAAAACATCTCTCCTAAGAAATTCAAAAAGTTGTACAAGTTGAGAGAAAAAATGCCGAAGTACACACCAAAGTCATTTTACTTGTTACATGATAGCAATGACTTTTCTCTTCTTTCCCATGTGTAAAGGAAATACCAAACCTATTACAACAACACTTTGTTTGGAACTTTCTTATCTTTCCCTCCTGTTCCTAATGTTGGGATTGGATTCTCATTTTGTGATAATAATTACATGATTTCCAAGTAAAAAATAGATGTTGCAAAACTTGGGTTGCTTATCCTTTCAGATGTATTCATTCCTCCCAAAGAGTCAACAACACTTATGCCATTTTGTGGTCCTCTTTATAGTCAGTCTGATTACTTAAATATTGTTAAATACAAACATAGTATTTCCATGTACAATATGTACATGAACGATTATGATTCCAAAAACTTGAACATGAAAAACTTGTTATATATCAATAGTCATCCACACACTTGGGAATATTGCAGGGTTCATAAATAGTTTTAGATGCTCATTGTTCAATGAAAATTGTGTTGATATTATGGTAGCTGCGGGAGGTATTTACCTCCACGTGTAAACCTGACGAGGATAGAATACTCCGGGAAGCAAGAAGAAACCCTAATGAGTTGGCTAATAACCCTATAAGACTTGTCGGCTCAAGAAGATAATTTATATTAGGTTATTAGCCTCCAAGAGAAGAAGTCGGCTAGAAATAATAATATATACTAAACAAACAGATACCTAGAATGAGAAGTCAGCCCAAGCACTTAGCCAGAATTAGTATAAATACAGGAGGTCAGTTCTCATTCTGGCAGGCAGTCTCAGAATTGCAAAAACAACACTTGTACGCACTGCAATGCCTAGTTTTGTGCACAGTTTTGAGGAGAGCTGTCGGTGCAGCTACTGCAGCTAACAGTTACATTTTGTCTTGGAATATCTCTTGACTAGGGTTTGGACTATCTGATCAGCTCTTCTTGGTGTGCTATCCTTGGGGAAAGGTGCACTACCCTTTGTTTGGCTATCTAGCCTAGGGTTTTCTTCCGGAGTGATTCTCTGTCAAGGTTAAGGTGTTCGAAGGGTGGCTTCAGCCTATGGTTAGGTGACAATAGAGATACTGTCAATGGTAAAAAAATCACATCCATTATATTCTAATAGGTTATGGGCCCACACCTCCTTCACTCAGTCTAACCGCTAGAAGGAAACATAGCCGTAAGGATGTTAAGCTCGTTGAAGAACTGTCGCTAGGGTTTCTAGCAGGAGCAGTCACCAAAGAACTGCAGCTAGGGTTATCAGCAGGTGTAGTTGCAAAAACCCTAATCCTCTCGTTGAGACACCTTAAGTGAACAGATTGACCTAATATCTGGACAAATCAGTGTACCCTAGCCTAGCGCATCTCCTAGTACTCTCAGCAAGCCAAGATGCCAAGTTTGAGTTTGTGGTAAAATCTAGGGTTTGACCAAGTCAAAGAAACCATGACTTATTCTATGAAGTCAGAGAACAAGTTAGATGGAGCTTCTAACTTCAGAGTGTGGAAGACAAGGATTGACCTCATCCTTGCCAAGAATAAAGTGTTGGATATCATGAAAGGAAAGATCGTGAAACCAGAGTTTGAAGAAGGAAAAGAGAAGGAAGTGCAGAACGTTGCAGCTATGGAGAAGTTCAAATATGGTGACATCAATGCTATGAGTATCATAGTGGAATCTATAAAATACCACTTGATACCCTACATCTCCCATCTTGACTCATCGAAGAAGATGTACGATGCCCTAACAAATCTCTTCTCGGTCAGAAACATTGGACAAGTTATGAGTCTGAAGAATGAGATCCGTGACATGAAGATGAATGATGAGGACAACATAACATCATATTTTGTGCGGATCTCTCAGTTAAGAGATCAACTACAAGCTATTGAAGAGATCATTTCAGAGAAGGAATTGGTAAACATAGTACTCAATGGTCTTCCCAAGACATGGGATGCATTTTCCGTAAGCATGAACACAAGGAAGGAGTATCCTACATTTGAAGAACTTTGGACTTCCTGTGCTCAAGAAGAATCCAGGATCAGTGCAAAATAGAAACCCCAAAATAAATACGATGATCAATCCTTCATAGGAAGATTCAATAATTTCAGGAACAAAAGGAAGTTTGGTTCAAGGAGGAAGCCAAATCAAGAGAAATACATTTCAGAAGTACAATGCTTCAACTGTCGAAAGTATGGTCACTACAAGAATCATTGTCCCGAGCTAAATATAAGGAAGGAGAAACACGAAGCATCAGTTTCCAAAGAAAAGGAACCTACAAACAAGACTTAGCAGGATGAAAGAGACTTCTTCTTATGAAGGTAACAATACTCTTCTTAGTTCGTGTACATATCTTGTTTGTATAGTCTCTGTACATATATCTATCTCTTAGAAGACAATATGTTCCAAGAAGAACTATACCTATGGAAGAACAACAAGATAAGGATTGCTATCATTATACAAGTAAAGATGAAATACATAAAGCAAATCATGTGGAAGCTATTACAAGAGACTTAGAAGAAGAAAGACAKAAAGAAGTGAGCAACCAAGAGGAAATTGGAGAAAGACTTATAACACTTTGTAGAAGAGAACCAAGATGCAGATGAAAGCGTGGACTCTCCTAGATGGAGGGAGCTGATTATACATCACCCAAGAGAACAACATGCATGAAGAAAGGATTAGGAGGGAGCTAATCCTATGATCCATTGAATATGATGAAGTATATATCCATGGTAGCAACCATGAAAGGCATTATGTGTTCAGTTCGACCTTAGAAGAAGACTTCTTCGAAAGAGAAGCCTTAAAGTGTCCCTGGTTGTCCATCCACAACCATGATCCTATGATGAAAGAAAGAAATGGAATCTTTAGGGCATGGAATCTATAAGAAACTCCATGGACCCAAGAGCTAAAGAAAAACATTAGGAAGAACATGAAGATTCCAAGAAAGAAGAGAAGCCAGAACAACCAGTCATTGTATTAAGAATCACAAGATTGCCAGCATGATATGAACTCAATAAAAGCAATCAAGTAGAGGAACTGAAAGTCGTGTTGAAGAACAATGTATGAAAGACTTATGAATGAAAGCATTGTGATATCTAGAACTAGAGGTTCTCCCAGATGGAGGGAGAATACTATGATGATTACTTGTTCCAGTAAACCAGACACATCTTTACATGAGTCAATATCCATGCGTTGGAGTTCTACATCAGATGAATGCAAATGATGTTCTCTAGAAAAATTGAATAAAGAATGTATGAAGAGCAACCTCGAGACTTTGAGGCATACCAAAAAGAGACCCTTTTATGCAGATAGAAGAAGACAACTTGGTGGAGAACCTCCAGTGCACAACATAAGCGTGGTGGAGATTTTATATAACGGAGATATTGTATCAAGATGATTACTCAGTAGATCAGATATCATGATGACAGAAGAAGTGCCACATGGATATGTTTCAGTTTTCCAACAATGATATACTTTATTGATCAGAGCTACATGAATCCTTAAGAGAAAACCAGTGTTCCAGACCAAAGTACATTTGAAATCAAGCATTACATTATCCGTGATAAAGTCCAGAAAGGAGAAAGTGGTTCTCCAATACATATCTCCATAGATGAGTAGATAAGAAGACATTTTGGTAAAGCTTCTGTCCAAGATGAAAGAGTTTGCGTACTCAAGCTGGAGCTCGTGGAGACGACTTCCTTATTGAAAAAGGAAGAGATGACTCCCAGGTTGGGAAGAAGCACTGATGTATTATTGATTGATGGACAATCATTTTCAGTTTGAAGAATGGTCCAGGATGAGCAAATTCTTTCCTGTTCGGAAAGTGGATTGAGACTTCTGACAGACAACGATTTGCCATTGTGGTTAACATGGGAAATGGTCCAGATTGATGATGTACCATAGACAACGACTTCCCATTGTGGTTAACATGGGGAGTGGTCTAGGGCAGTCTCTCTTCTCGAGGGTTACTCGAGAAGACTGGCCCACATCGCCGGACATCGATTTCTCATCGCCGGACATCGATTTCTCATTGTGGTTAACATGAGGAATGATACATTTTGGAGGTTGGTACATGGCATTCTTTTCCTCTTGTGGTTAACAGAGGAAATGGTCCGGACAGTCATTCCTTAGGGTTTATACATTCTCTCCAGGGTGCACTTTGATTAGTGTAGGAGGAATGGCCCAGGGTGGGGAATGGTCCAGGCTCAGCAATCAGGGACAKGCATTCCTTAGGGTTTTCCTTGGGCACCATCCTCAAAATGAGGGAAAGTACTCAAGGGTTTTCCCTGGGAAGTGTAACCTAGAAAAAAACAAAGCCCTTGATTAAGCATTTCCATGGATGTAATTAACCTGTATTCCTTCCAAAACGCCAACTATTCTATTTGGATAGTGGTAGTGGTCAATAACGATACCCCCCGATGGTTGTCCATGAAGAATGAACATCTAATGTTGGCTCTTAGATTCCTTAGTAGAATACAAGTGAAGAGAATGGATGTCTACATCCAACCATTGATTGATGAATTGAAACAATTATGGGAAGGGATACATGTATATGTTGTATCAAGACCCATCTTGACAGAGAGGCCATTTACATTGTATGTCATATGTGCATACACTAGACCTGATTATCCAAGACTAGGAGTTTGTTCTAGCAATCATGATGATTGATTTGTTTATATCCATAATGTTATTTGACATACTTAATTTGGTGCAATTGTCTTTTTTGGAGATGAAATGTTTTGTATATAATAACATCAGAAGTCTTGTAACAAAAGGGAATCATGGATATAAATGTTGTCTACCTTCTATAAAGGCTAGGTGGTCCAACCACCTACAAAAGCTGGTGTATGAACACTCGAGGATATTCCTTCTAGAAGACCACCCTTATAGAAGAGAAACATATGCTTTCAATGGTAAACTATAGAGAACTTGGAGACTTCAAATATTCTTACTAGTATACTAAATTAGGGCATACGACATAGAGAAGGAGAAGGAAATTTTAGAATTGTTTGATTCAAATGGGGGAGTGAGACGAACTAAGTTCGCTCACACAAATAATATCCAATATAAATAGGATAATACACAAAACTCCATATAGGATAGTAATGATATGAATAATGAACAATTTATGATATGATTAAATTGAGAATGAGGGCCCGTTTATATATCCTCACATGGGTGCCCTTTCATGAATAGACACGTCCTCTAGATAAGACACAACTTTTTATTTATTATGTGTTTAATTCTTATATTTAATTATTATTTATTATATCTATTTCTATATATATTGTGTTCATATCATTGCCTTCCCCTTAAAAATGCTTTGTCCTCAAAGCATACTTTATGGAAGACTTATCTCTTGCTCTGTCTTGTAATTATTGTCTCATGATTATTCATTCTTGAGTTAGTAGTCGTTGAGTACCTGAGATGATAGGATCTTCTAAGTGTTGAGCAAAACCATCGAATTGTAAAGGAGTCTTCCCATCCTAATTCGATCTTCTGCGGATTTGGGTTTTTATAGGGTTCTTGGAAAGAACTTGATACATTTCTACTCCCATGATATCTTCTACTTTGACCCCCACTTGTATTGGAAGTAATATTCTTTGACATATCGATTATTTGTTTCTGTTGATACATTGATTGGCTGAAGTATCGACTTTTGTGATTAGGATGTCGATAAGGCATCCTTGTAACTTGATATTTACTTTGTATACTTGTAGATTTTTATTGATTAACTTTTGGAATTGAGTCTTCTTCATACCCATGGATTGTTTCTACTTCTACATTTGAATACCTCTTTACATGAGTTGTAAGGTTGACTAGATCTGTATTAATTGCTTTATCCATAATTTCGATTTTTACATCTAAAGACTTCTCTAGTTTTATAGGTTCAATCATTATCTCTTTATCAACTATTGATGTTTTGCGATCTAGATCTTCTTGTAAAGACTTCTTATCATGCTTAAGTCTTTTAATTTGTGTTAGTAAATCCTGATTATGTTGTTTTAATCGTAAAAGTTCCTTTTTTTCTTCTGACTTGTTATCTTTATTTTTTGATTCTAGATTCTCCTTTCTTTCATCCTTTAAGATTTTAACTTGTTCTAGTAAATTCTGATTAAGGTTCCTTAGGCAAGAGCTTTCTTCCTCTTCTTCGGTTAATTTCTCTTTGAGACATTGATTTTCTTGTTCCAACTTTTGAAAACACTGCTTCTTCTCCTTGGACTTCATGATTTTTGCAAGTAGTTTCTGATTATGATTTCTTAGGCGAGAAATCTCTTCGTCTTTTTCAATGATGATCTTGTCACATTCCTTCTGTCGATCTTGCAACTTTTGTATTGACTTCTGGTTATCTGGAAAGATCGCTTCTGATATGTCCTTCAGGTCTTCTGATGACGGAGCTTTGGAAATTGACTTCATTGTAACATCGTGTAATGTGATTTTCTTCTTCTTATTAGAAAGTGTCAAAAACTTTCTCCTTGTGTTGAAAATAAAAGTACCCAATGTATCTACCCAAGTTGACCCTATAATTATATCAACACTGTCTTGATACATTGATACCACATTGAATTGACCTATGAATTTGTAATCACCAATAGATAGTTGTAGGTTCTTAATTTCATATTTCTCATTGGAAAGACATGTGTCATTTTCAATTATATTTGGTTCTAAAACCATTAATTGGTTCACCATGTCAACATTAATGTGACTTTTCCCATCGTTCAAGCAAATAACGACGTTGATATTCTTTTCTTGAATAATCCCATTAACTTCTAATAAGGGATCTACATATTTTTTTATAAGTATGAGGGAATCTTCCTTGTTTTTCATAATGAAACTCCATTTATATAATTATATGTTTGAACATTGAATATAATAATAATATATATTACTTTTCTTCACCTTTCTTTATTACTTTTTTTTTAAACTCCTTTTAAATAAGCACTTTTAAAAGGCAAATAATGACAATTCCTTAGAAGACACCGATAGTGACTCATCCTGTGAAGATAAGGCAAATTAATTCATGCTTATGGCCAAGGAGGACTATGATAATAAAATCACAGGCAGTGATGATAATGATGAATAAGCTATGGTTGATTTGGAAGGAGAACTGATCAATGCACTAGAAGAAATTGATAGACTCAGAACTAAGAACAGAAAGCAAAAACAATTGTTGACACAGTTCGAGAAAGACAGTAAAAAACCCGATGAAAACTTTTCTCTGTTGAAAGTGGAATTAGAAGAGGCAAAGAAAATAGAAGACATACTGAAACAACAATTGTCAGAGAAGAAAGTCAGGTGTGAAGCCTTAGAAGAAGAGATAGTAAAAACTAGAAAAGAAATGGAGAAATTTAAA
>ML776758.1:188453-241945 GCA_009831015.1 Picea engelmannii | reverse complement strand
CATCACAACATCTCGTCCTGATATAATGCAAGCTGTTGGAATGGTAGGTCGTTTTCAGTCTGCTCCTAAACAAAGTCATTTGGTAGCTGTCAAAAGGATATTTAAATACTTGAAGGGAACAATGACTTATGGTCTGTGGTATCTTAGAAATCAGAATTTCTAGTTAATTGCTTATTCAGATGCAGACTGGGCAAACTGTGTTGATGAGAGGAAAAGCACCAGTGGAGGAGCATTCTTTCTGGGTGACTCATTAGTTGCATGGCTTAGTAAAAAGAAAGGATCCATTTCATTATCCACTACAGAGGCATAATACATTGCTGCTGCTACTCGCTGCACACAAATCTTATGGATGATACAAACTCTTGCAGATCTGAAGGTAACTTACACGCATCCTATTCCAATTCATTGTGATAACACCAGTGCCATTAGTGTCTCCAAGAATCCTGTTCTTCATTCCAAGACTAAGCATATTCCGATAAAGTACCATTTTCTCAGAGAACAAGTTACAAACATAATTGTTCAGTTGAATTATATTCCTTCCAAAGAAAAAATGGCTGATATCTTTACTAAACCATTAGCAGCGACCCCTTTTGGATATCTTCGTCAAAAATTGGGGATTATAATTTCTCGTGTCTAATCTGTTCACTTGGTCAGGGGGAGTACTTATTGAATATCTGGTGTATTTCCAAGATGCTTATAGTCGACAGGGGGAGTATGTTTTGCAACAAGATAAGGGGAAGAATGTTTCTTCTTTGACATTGATGTCAAAGGGGGAGAAAAGAGTTCGGGAGGAGAGTCGAGTCCGAATACATGCGGATGCTTGTATTGCCATCAATGCCAAAGGGGGAGATTGCTGGCAAATATTTAACAAACAATGAATGGCATAAGTACAGGAAGAATGTACAAAGGATTGTTGGCATGTTTTACAGGCAGCGTATACTTGTCATTGATGGCAAGTACAATAGTGATGATGGCTTGAGTACAGTAGAAATGATCAGTGGTGCAGTGATAATCAGGGAAGAGCAACAACTGTGTTCGTTGGATCTCTTTCTGAATTCTCGATGGCCGTCAGATCTAAATAAGAGCATGCTGAAGAGGTAGGCTCGTAAGGTTTGAAAAGCATTTCTGTTCGTTGGATCCGCTTCAAATTCCCGATAGAACGAGGGTCATCAGATCTGAATGAAGACAAGAAGAGCACACTGAAGAGGAGGACAGATCTCAGACGTTAGATCCAAGCGCAGGACCCGACCATCGTTGGATCAAGGAGAGCCTACACGCTTTTTAAAGTACAAGGAGAAGTGGGCGTACAAAATCCCGAAAGAAGGAGGACCGTCCATCATCAGGCAGGACACGTGGGGAAAGATCGTTAGTTCGCTGACTGGAGAGTCAAAGGAACGATGTTCCATAACCTCTCGAAATCGCGATTTAATCTGAGCCGTTAGATTAAGGTTGAATCTGGATCGTTGATTCCAGTACATGTCGGAGTTTCGGGGATCGAGAGTTGGAGATGTCAAGTAATATCATCCACAGGAATCCCGATTTCGCGATATGCAAAATCGCGACTTAATCGTAGCCGTTGAATCAAGATCAGATCTAGACCGTTGATCCAACTCCATATTGGAGTTTCGCGAATCGCGACATGGAGAGACAAGAAAACAATGCAACAAGAATGCTGAAATCGCGATATGCGAAATTGCGATTCAATCGCAGCCGTTGAATCAAGATCAGATCTGGACCGTTGATCCAACTCCATATCGGAGTTTCGTGAATCGCGACATGGAGAGACAAGAAAACAATGCAACAAGAATGCCGAAATCGCGATATGCGAAATCACGATTCAATCACAGCCGTTGAATCAAGATCAGATATGGACCGTTGATCCAACTCCATATCGGAGTTTCGCGAATCGCAACATGGAGAGGGAAAAGGAACAATGCAACAAGAATTCCGAAATCGCGATATGTGAAATCGCGATTTAATCGCAGCCATTGAATCAATATTGAATCTGGACCGTTGATCCAAGTCCATTTCGGGGTTTCGAGGATCGAGTGTTGGAGATGTCAAAGAATATTAACATCAAGAATCCCGATATCGCGATATGCGAAATCGCGATGTAATTGCAACCGTCAGATCAAGATGTGATCTGGACCGTTGATACGACTCCATTACAGAGTTTCGTGGATCGGGAATTTGAAGTGACAAAAACACTGAACGTCAAGAGTGTCGAAATCGCGATGTGTGAAATCTCAACTGAATCTAAACCGTCAGGTTAAGATGTGAGCTGGACCGTTGATCCGACTTCTTTACGGAGTTTCGTGGATTGGGATTTGTAAGTGACAAGAACATTGAACATCAGGAATGTCGAAATCACGATATGAAAAATCACGGAATGATCTGAACCGTCAGATCAAGTGTTGATCGGAGGGTTACTGTTCTCTCTCACAATTAACTCCTCAGTTTCGAATATGTTACCTAAACGGACTCATGATTGCCGATTAGTTGGCGTTTTAGTTGTTGAGACAGTTGTCTTCCTTTTTCCTAAGGAGATGGGAAGTTGAACCGTCGGAGGTGTGCATAAAAGAAAATGAGACAGACTGTGTGAGGTTGGTTGTTCTGTATGAAAAATGAATGAAACTGTAAGAAAGGAAAAATCATAGAATGTGCTGTGTGAGATTGAAAATATGCACAGTGTGAGATGAAACTCAGAGAAGAGTAACAGATGATGAAGAGAAGCAGAAGCAGAGAAGAATGACAGAACAAGTTGATGTAGAGCAGACCTACTGAATAGACAAAAGAAGAGAAGAATAGCAGAACAATTAGTAGAAGACCAGATTGACAGAACAAAGAAAGGTTGGTAGGAATTGATTTATCTGCGTAGTTGACTGTTTATTTATTCATTCATGTTCTAGGGAGGTTGGGAGGTTCTCGGGAGGACTGTTGTCCTCAGAGGTTCAAGTGAGATCTTGAACACAGGAATTTGTAGCTTCCATCTGGTTGCAGCCAGAGAAACCAGGGTGGCAGGGTGGTGCAAGGGAGAACAAGTGTTCTCTGTTATACATGTTGGAGCCTGTGTAACTGGAAGTTGGTGCTTCCATCCAGTTGGTGCTGGAACATTAAGGGAGTTGGTGCTTCCTTCTAGTGGGTGCTAGAGAAACCAGAGAGTTGGTGCTCTCAAACAAGTTGCATCTTGTAAAATAGAGGTAGCAACCTCACATTGAGTTGGTTCTCAATTATAGATGATGTACAGAACTTAAAAGATTGCCTATCATTTCGAAGAAGAAGAGGTTTTCTCCCTTTATGGGTTTCCTCGTGAAAAAATTGTCTCTGTGTATACCTTATGTGTGACTGATGCTCTTTACTTTTATTGTCCATATGTTGTATATTGTTGATGATCACTTGAAGAAAGATTAATATTGTTTTAATAGACTTAAAATTGTTTAAGCTCAATTACAACTGATTCACCCCCCCACCCTCTCAGTTGTCTTAGTAATTTCAACACCATTTACAACCATCATGTTGAAAACAAATTAAATTGTTTTGGAACTTCAAGCTCTTTAATGAATTATGATGAACATTTTTAATTGTAAGATCTGGACGATGTTTCTTTGGGGCGTATTTTTTTTGATATATATTTATTCTCATATATTAAACTAATAAAAGGGTTTTGATGTGTACAAGCATCTTTATTTTTCTGCAAGAGCACCTAGTGAGTAGTGGATTGAGTACAAGCATACAAAATAATCAAGATGTGTTTGCTATATACTTAACAAAATAGATTAAATAAATTTAGTGTAAATTTTTTTATGTGCTAAATGTTTTATTGCAACGAGAGAAGTTAGGTTAAAGTGCACCTTATCATTATTCCCATGGGTAATGATGATGTTTTATGTGCTAAAGTAGGTGGACTCACAATTTTTTTTTAAGGATCTATACTTATCATAAAGTGTATAAACTTTGATGAATCTTACAAATTCTTAAAATGAAAACTATAAAATGTTTGTGTAACATCCCACTCTTGCACACACTAAGCGAACTCATTCTTTGAGGACACTTGTGTGCAAGTGATCCGGGTCATTATACTATTGGTCGTTTTGATTATGATTATGAGATATTGTGGATTTGATGATATGTTATTTTGTTGTATTTACATAGATAGGTGCTATTGTCTGGATTCTCCTAAGTGTGCAGGACTCTGGACGTTGAGGATGTCGAGGCATCGATGAAACCCCTTGGACTCTGGATCGAGTCAGGGAGTGGACTATTAGGGTTTAAATGTTGTTGATGTGACATATGTACATATGATTAGATATTGTTATGTTGATTGTTATTGCTGACATGATTCGTTGATGGATGTAGGCTGGTGATAGCTTGCCGACCAGACTCACATTTGGAGTAGAGGGGTCATGCATGAAAACCAAAGACATTGAGGGAGAGGTGTGGCAGCAACCCTGCCATAGCCTACTAGCACTCCCGTCGTGGCTCGAACTGTAGCTTAACGATTACCTAGTTCGAGAAGACCCATGATGCCATGAGGGAAGACCGTGACAGTCGCTCACGATGATTCTAAAGGGTGCACAATAAGGCAGGGTCCTTATTCCTTAGAGGCCCTTAGTATCCCACAAGATCACCTGACGAAGTATTGACTCCAGGGGTTTGACGTCTACCAAATTCAGTCAAGAGGCGAGTGGAACCCTTGGAGCACGTAGTGCGTCTTGAAGGGCACATAGCACAAATAAAATAGAAAGAGGCGAGTAGCACCCTTGGAGCATGTAGTGCGTCTTGAAGGGCACATCGCGCAAATGAAACATAAAGAGGTAAGTGGCACCCTTGGAGCACGTAGTGCGTCCTGAAGGGCACGTCGTGATTTTAACTATGGTAAGTTAATAAACCTAGTGTCTAGAAAACTATGCCTCCTTAGGACCCGGTCAGACTTAAAATAGATGATGGTATGAGTAAAGTTTAATAACTAAAAGTTCCCTTAAAAATTGTCTCCCAACCTAGTGAAATTAAAACCTAGGTCTAAGTAGAACACGTGGATAAAGAAAAACTAAATAAACATGTAACAAGAAGGGGGGGGGGTAAGAAATTCAAACTTTAATTATTAAAGTAAAAATTAAAATGGAGGATTAAATTTATTAAAAGGGTAAATGGTTGTTTTTGTCTACACTTGCTAAATTGATTTTTAGTTGAAAATAAAAAGGGGGAAACTTAAAAGAAAAAGAAACTTAAAAAAAGGGGAGAATGTCCAACTTGGTAAGAAATCTAGCCTTTGGAACTTTCTATTTATGAACTCAACTAGGAATTAAGTAAGCCGTAAGTCATTTAAGAATTGTAAGGGAATATTGGGACACCGATGAGCGTTTTTAGGAACGCTTTTAGGTGGGTGAGGGAAATAGGAATAACTAATTAATTAATGAATTGATTTTCCAATGCAACTAGGGGATCAGGCGACATGTGTACGGGGGAGGTTTTTCCTAATTAAATAAATGAAAAAGGAATCTAATGAGGGTTTGGGAAACTAATGACTAAGAAACTCTATAAAAGGGATGGTAGAGGAAGAGTAAAGGACACATCTGGCTTGCGTAACGTTACGCTGCTAAAATTTCATCTTGACTGAACTTTCTCTTGTGGGAGTTGGGATACCTAGCTTAGGTAACGAGTGGTAGCTTGACCTTGTGAGGTGAGCTGGGTGCTATAATTCTCTGGTATTGGGTGCGTGGCCCCTTTGTGGCTCAGGGGGCTCAGGGGGAAGAAGAGTACCCCTAGCGTTGGCTAGGAGGTACCGATGAGGTCACATCAGTTGGCAAGCAAGAGCTGGACAGAGAACGCGCGAGACAACAACTTCAGAGCATTCACATTTGGCTATGGTACACATGCACACATTTGTATTGAATGGTAGTTAGATGATGTTCCTACGCCTTCAGTTAAGGTACTTCTATTGTGTTAAAGTTTATGTTTTATTCAACGTAACACTATCCAGAGATTTTATTTTTATCTTTCAGTGATTTTGTCTTGATGAGCCCAACATTTTATGATCAGAGAATTCAAAGTCATCCCAGCCTATTTCTCACTGTACTTTTGATTGAATAAAAATGGCGAACCCAAACTCTGAATGCAAATGACTTCTTTGCGTTTTTTTGTTTTTGTTTTGTAATACAAAGAAAAATGGTGTTTTTATATTCTATTCCTTATCCTTA
Organism: Picea engelmannii; assembly: GCA_009831015.1. Taxonomy (NCBI): domain Eukaryota; kingdom Viridiplantae; phylum Streptophyta; class Pinopsida; order Pinales; family Pinaceae; genus Picea; species Picea engelmannii. The sequence goes on along the minus strand of ML776758.1, from coordinate 235,748 downwards.
AGTTATTAGTCCGTGCCTGAGAAGTAAGCCAAGAGTCGAATCGACTTTCTTTCACTCCGGTGTTAAAGATTTAGATTCAAATGCCCTGCTTTCCTGTGCATGGATAATAAGTGTAGGATCATTTCTCTGCCCAACAAGGAATTATCTCCTGGGCATTTATCCCCTCCCTAGCCTCTGCGATTATTGTGATTTATCATCTGCAAACTGTTGATTTTGCAAGGGTTTCAAGCTCCAGATATGAAATTGTGCATTCTTTCGAGGAATCTCTATATGGTTATATCGTTTAACACTATCCCCACGATTATTCCATTTTCAAATCAACACAATGACTCTTTGTTGCTTCAAATTTATATTGTAAACCTAAAGCAAATCACTCGATGCCGACATATACCATTGTATGCATACTCTCGCAAATTGGTACATTGAAGCATAAAATAGAGCGTTCAAGTTCCTATCCTTTCCGTTCACGTTTCTAAATATATGGTTTTGCAACGTTACAATTTTTTTTGTGCACTACATCATGTCCAAGAGTAAAACCTGCGACTTGTCAAAGGGTCGATTTTTTTTTTTCGCCAAGTAACATTCCATATTTGCCTAATCTTTATTTGTCTGATCTAAATTGATTAGAATCTCATCATCGCAATTTTATGACAGATTGCAGGGTTTCTGTGAATTTTGAACTGCATAACTTGATCGAATTGATGTGTTCATAGGTACAAACGAATCGTTGGGGAATTATTGCTTAAATCGCTTCAATAATCCAAATCTTGAGCATGGATGCAAATTGTTTTCTGAGTCTATTAACCTATCACTACTTTTCAGTACCGCGTGAACAAATATAGGGGTTAATATCCCATTTTGAAATCTGATCAGTCTGAAATCTGGCCCATTTCCTGTTCGAATGCATTAAGGGTTTCACCATCTGATCCAAGGTCCTCTAGGATTATTTCTCACAAAACTTTCCCATCCCACTAGCCATATCGATAAACCTGAAGCGATTCAAACATTAATCATATCTTTGGACTGGTGTTGGTTATAATAACTGAAGTTCACACCATTTAAAATGATTTCAAATCACTTTGACTTACACATCGATATGATATATTGGACATAGTTACAAGGGTTTGACATACGTTGACGACTTCATTTGCTTATTTATTAGAAGACATGATAATTTCCCACAATTAGCATATGCAATTTTAATGATAATGGTTGAGTATGTGGATTTAACTTTATAATCGATGCATTAACCTTTGCTTAGCGACTTGTGCATTGGATGTTTACATTATGGGATATTGATTTATTGAAATGCTCTTTTAAAAGGATAATGAATTGAATGTTAAGATAATGCATGAAAACAAGTACACTTCCCAAATGATAATATAGATATTATTACTTATAAAAATAAAGTTTACAATCCTGATAATATTATTGTAGTTAAAAGATTTCTCATTTATAATGTTAGCGCACTTACTCTTTAATTTTTTTGAAGTAATAGATGAGCACGTAATAGATGCAGACTTTGTAAAATTTAAGGCTCGTGCATTTTTAGCAACGTAGAGGATCTCTGTTCAATGTTTGCACTGAGAAAATATTTTCTTCCGTATCAAAGAAGATAAATACTTCACCGTGGACTGATTAAGAATTTTAGGATTTTTGCAAAAGTTTATTGAGTTATTATTGTTCTATTGTCTACACAATTGATTTAAGAATTTTAGGAATTTTGCAAAAAAGTTATTTGAGTTAATACTGTTTTATTGTCCGCACAATTGATTTAAGAATTTTAGGATTTCTGCAAAAGTTCATTTGAGTTATTATTGTTTATTTGTCTACAAAATTCATTTAAGAACCTTAGGAATTCTACAAAGGTATACATCAATTAATATTGTTTTATATTTCCACAAGATTAATTCTAGGAAAAACTTTTCTATAGAATCATTTCAAGGAATCTAGATGTTTATAGTTATGTGATACAATGGGAGCATCTAACACGAACAATGTGGTTTATCAAAGACATACACTTTGTTAGGTTTAGTACTAGGAATGTAAATTGATCTTCAAGTAGTGATTCAATAAAGTAGGGTTTCAATATATAGTTCTTGGAGTTTTCTAAGATTTTCTAAGATTTCATAAATGAAACTACATTATCTTAGATGTTATTCAATTCCATATTACGTTACTATTAATGATCATGCTATTTAGTATTTAGGACCACTGACAGTTTAAGTTGGTACCCTGATGCAATGGTCATCGTTAAAGGGTTAGATGTCGATTGCGCTTGGGATTCTTGTGCACTCGTCACACCTTGGAAACATGAATCCTTAAGTTGGGATCATTGCGCATGTTGATCGATAGCGCATATGAAACCTGGCTTAGGGTTATGTGCCTTCCGATGTGGATGTTGTTGTTTTTGATTTTGAGGTTGTACCTGATTGTAACGTTTAATAGAGGTCTCTCATTCGCCGGGAGGGTTCTAGATACTTATCATGGAAGTTGTTGTGTTGGACTGATTGATGTTGCTTATGTGTCCCGGAGGTCCTAACCTTGCAGGGTAGGACGGGCGGGTAGTCATTTTTATTACCTATTTGATTTTCTTATGTACATCCAGCGACATAACGCGCTAGTGTGCTGGGTCGTTAATTTGTTTGTTTCCTGAATTGCGTGCGTTGTGTTCGTCGTCGAGTTGGGTTGATCGAAAATTATTGTTGTTACCTTCCTTCTTAACAAAAAAAAATTCTCTTGTTTTTCTTCGCATGTTGTCGTAATGATTGGGGTCGTCACAATTTGTTGATATATTTATAAAAGCATTCAAACTTATAAGGTTTTGATATAGTTTCTAAAATTTTTTAATGATTTTTATAGTAAAATAACTTTATCCTATAGAATTCGGGCAAACCATTTTTAGAAAAAAAAGGAAATTAGTGAACCATTCTTTTGGAAAAAAACATAGAAAATTAGCCCAGGGGAAAAATTTAGCCCCTAAAATTTTTCCCTAAATCGCTTGTAGGTTAAAGTGGACCTTATCATCCTCCCCACTAGAAAAAATTATTGTACACTCGACTAATTGAAAATGAAGTGTATGGAATTTTATACAACATCCTAATCACATCAATGAATGCAAGACCATCAATGGACTATAATATATGATGTAATGATGGTTGTAAATTGTTGTTTCTATGGCTAATTACATTAAATTCATTAAAATAGTTAGTTCTTAATTAACTATGTTGATAAATGTACACCTATATTTTTTAAAGAGACAATTTTAAGTTCAAGGAAGATATTAATGGAGAACATTTGCTTTTATCATTATCCCCCTTAAATGAGTTTAAAGTTTTTATTCCTCTTTTAACAAGTTATTATTAATAGTTAATGTTTATACCCTTCTGTTATTGGATAAATTGATGAATGCAGACATAAACTAATCTCCCTAGATCCACTTGGATCTAGAACAAAATAAGATAGGGCATGACACTTTCCCTAGGTTGCTACCATTGAATTTATCATCAAAGAAGGAGTGATGAACATACCTTTATATATCACTTCCTTATATCTCTGTTGTCCCTACTTCGCTTCGGTGCTCTTGTGAGATCATATCTGAAATGACACAAACCAACCAAAGTGAAAGAAACAATTATAGATTCAATGGAAACCTAAACATGTGATCAAGGAATCATGTAATAAAATACTAATGATTTTATGGGAAAGAGACATGCCGCTGTATCATATGAAGTAAAAGTGGAAGATACAACCAGAGTGCCTTGATGTCGCAAGTTCCCTTTCGGCCGTCCTTTGTTCCAACACACACATACACTTGCTCCGAATTTGCATGAAGATGATCCACAAAGCTTGATGGACAAATGGAGGCATCAAGCATCAATTGTATCAGGATTCTTCACACAGTCTTCAGCCTATTATTTTCTCAATATTGCTTGACCTTTTCCATGAGAAATCCATTATTATATAGGAGAAGATGAAGTGGTTACTAGGATGAGGATGATCCCACCAAATCAGAAAACCAGTAAGATCACAACCATACGGGCGCCACCTCACATTCTAGAAGATTCTCCTTCTAGAAACTTCATGAAACTTCTCCCTTTTCTTAGCTTCAAGCACCGCCGCACCCTGCCTATATAGCAACATGCGGAAATCCCGCAGGCCAGGCATAGAGCAGCCTGCGGAAATCCTTAATTTCCGCACTGTGTACCACTGTCAGCCTGCAGCGTCATTCTAAAAATGTGCCTTGTAGGGGAAGAACTCAACCATTTTCCTCATGTGAAAGATTATTTTGGAAGCCTGAACACATGCCTATGGGGTCATCATCAGAGTGACCAAAATAATGTGTAACACCTTCATAAGATGAGTTTCATTAATTTTCTTAGTTGTTACTAAGATGAGTTTCTTTAATTCTTTCTTTTCCGAAAGTTATTTTCAATTTCATTTATCAATATTAACCACTTGACATGTTTATTTTAGTGGTGAATAAACTTAATTACTCCGAATATAATAATTTCCTTCCTTTTTATTAAAATAATATATAGGATAACTAGATTCAATAATTCCATTCATATTTATTAAAATAATATATTAAATAAAGAGTTTAAAGATAAAAATTAACATTTTTTATTAACCTTTATTTAAATCAATTTAATTTATTATCACATGTTAAATTTTTTTGGTGAATTAGAAAAATCAATTATAAAATATCAAACACATTTCTTCATGCATAAAAACTCTAAATCTTACCAAAATTGGATTATTTGTATCATTGATCCCAACCAAACATTCAACACAATCTAAAAACTCTTTAACACAAAACACCCACATATTTATCAAATACAACTAACACACTTATTAAAAAAATTTCTTTAACACAAAAACATATTTATCAAATATAACCAACACACTTACAACACTCACATAGTTGCGAAGTATGAAAAAATTCACAAGACAATGAACTTATAAATTAACGACAATGTCCATCACAACCTTAATTTTAAAATCACACACAATGCCATGTGTATTTGCAAGGATCGATTCGATTCATAAGTTTAATGTTAACATCACCTTGACACTTATTTAAATAAGCAACATAAGATCCCATTGTTTGTCATCTATCTAAGTTTTTATAATTTTAATGGGAAGTAGTTTTATAGGTTCCACATTTATTTACCATCATCAAATAAATATTGTAATCCTAAATACATCATGGGCAACAAATTCTATCTTGCTTGATGCAATTACCATGGGTGTAATCCATCTAAACCACATTGCTTGTGCTGGGTGGAAAAATTGTGCATTGATAGGACAACTAGTAATGATCTCTAACATCGAGCATGGGAAACAACACATGCAAACAAATTGTCATGATTTTGGTGTCTATCGATATAAAACTACCCAAAGTGCCATCAGATTTGACCTCCATAAAACAATCACCCTAATTAACACAATAACACAATAACACAATATTAAGAACTAGATCCCAACACAACGATATGTTTCCTACTATGTCATTTGTAATTTCAAGACTAAGGTTCCACCACTATATGTAAGGGTAGATTGTTAATTTACATGAACTATCGTTTGTGATTCAATGCCAAAGCATGATAATTAACCTTAGAAGTACTACTCTATGGTAAATTGAATGATAGTTGGGATTCAAGGTTAAAGAATGAAAATAAACAATTTTAAAAGTATTAATATATAGTAAATTGGTAAATTGATTTCTATTACTTGTAAGAATCATAAAGTTAATTCCCACCCCTATGTTTAAGTGTAGATGTGAAATTCATATGCCGCAAACTAACTTTACAAAAGAATTGCTAATAATAACAATTGTTTTCATGATTTAATATATGCTTGATGTTATCACTATGTAAAATTGAAGGAATAATGATTTTGTTGCATTTAACTATAATAATTTTAATTTTATCAAAATTATTGAAAAATTTAGTAAAATTATTTAAGAATAAATTTAGTAAAATTATTTAAGAATAAATTTTAAAATATAATTTAATCTGAAAAATCAATTTAAAATATTAATCAAATTTGGAAATTATCGATTAAATCATTTAATCAAGTTTGTAAACATGTTTATTTGTCATTGATGTTAAAGGATTAATGATGTCATTGATGTCATATTACGTCATCACAATACACAAAACATTTCCAAGTTTGTTATATATATATATATATATTAAAAAAGAGGTGCACGTGAAAAAATGAAATGGTGGTTTCAAACCCATGGGTTTCAGGTATTTTCCCATGGTATTTCATTTATTTGTGCATGGTATTGGGAATTCATTATTTAATTAAGGTACATGTCCCTTGATGAAGGGTTATGAAAAAGTATAAAAAAAGAAAGCATTGAGAGAAAGTGTGTGTGTGAAAAATAGATTAGCAAAGATTGATTTGCGAAATCAATTTCAGGTCATCTTGGCATTTTCATGATAAATTGTTTTAGGATGTTTTAGACCTTAAAATTTGGATGCGAAAAAGGAGAGCTCTTGGTGTATATGTGGTACAAATTTCAAATGATCGTTCACTACATTTTCAGAGATATGCCCTATGGAAGTTAGGGTTCCTGAATGCTCTTGAAATCAGTTTCAAACAGGTCATCTTGGAATTTTCGCTATAAATTATTTTATGGGATGTTTCAGACCTTGAAAATTTGCATAGACATAGGTGAGATCTTGTTGTACATGTGTTACAAATTTCAGATGTTGTTTCACTATACTTTTGGAGATATGACCTGTGAAAAGTAGGGTCCTTGAATGCTCCTGAAATCAGTTTCAAACATGTCACTTTGAAAATTTTGCTATAACTTATGTTATGGGATGTTTCAGATCTTGAAACATTGCAAAGACATAGGAGAGATTGTGGTGTACATGTGGTACAAATTTCAGATGTTAGTTCGCTATATTGACATAGATATTCCCTATGGAAGTTAGGGTTTTTGAATGCTCCTAAAATCAATTTCAAATAGGTCATCTTGACATTTTCACTATAACTTCTTCTTTGGGACTCTTCAAACTGTGAAAATTTCAGAGAACAAAGGATACATATAAAAGTACCTTAGGTAACAATTCCATAATCTGATTTGCAAAATTGGATATGTTGCATGCTGTACAATTTAATTCTTAGGAAGAGTCCCAAAATAACAAGCTTTGAGAAAGTTACCATTTGGAAATTAAAAATTTGGTTAGACCTGGTAAAGAAATAAGTAGTGAGTAGACCTAGTGAAGGAAGAAGCTGTGAGAAGACTCAGTGAAGGCAGAAGTAGCAAGTAGACATGGTGAATCCATAAGTAGCAAGCAAACTCGATGAAGGTTGATGCAGCTCACACAAAGAGAATGGCGTTTCTTGCTAAGTTGGTACGTAGCGGTGGGGATTGGTGTCTCTAGTAGATTTGTGTCTACAAAGATATGTAAGAATAGGTGGGTGCCTACCAGGATTTGTACCAGTGGGGATTTGTGTCTACAAATATTTGTAACAATAGGTTGGTTCCTACAAAGAATTATAAAGAGAAGTTTTGTGGTTTTCTCCCAAAAGGATTTCCATGTAAATCTTGTGTTCCATGTTCTGCAGTTAATAGATCTTAGATGTGATTGTTTTCTTATGGTTGATGAATGTTTGAAAGAGAAAAATATTGTCTTATATATTGATTCACCTCCCCCTTCAGTATAAGTGTGTGCTCAATATTTTAATCAACACATTGCATCTTCTTGCACAACAAATGAATCACTTTAAAAAATGGTTAAAATATAATGACATTAAATGATTACCATGGAAAAATGACATTAAATGATTATAAATAGAGTTAAACATTATATGAGATCTAAAATTTCAATGAGTTATACATCTCAAATTTGATTTAAAAAAAAAAAAATCATTAATGTTGTTAATCATTATCATACATAACACATTTTATAAATCAAACAACATCAAAATCATCTTGATATGAAAATATATAATATACATGAACGATAATATCAAAATAAATCCGTATGTCAGATATACATCTCAAATATGTCAAATATAGCATTTGATATTTAAATGAGTGATACATCTCAAATTTAATTTAAAAATAGAGAAATCATTAATATACACATAATACATTTTCTAAATAAAACAATATCAACATTAACATGATATAAAAATGTATAAAATATATGAAAAACAATATCGAAATACACACACACGTGCACGCACACACAAACACATCTCAAGTCAATTATAAATGTCAAATATACATTGCAACAATTAAGTATATATACATGTCAACAACTATTATAAGTTAGGTCCTCCATCATAGCTATAGGCATCAATACCTCTCCTAGATAATAATATAAAATGTATTATTTGATAGATCTATATACGAGAAACTATATCATATGATGCAATCATAACATCTATAGCATCAATAACAAGTGTAGTGGGTGTATAAACTAATCAATTTATTGCTAGAGGAGATGGTAGTTAGTCGGTTTCTAGAGGATAGGGTGGTCGGTCGATTGTTGGAGGAAGAGATGGTCGTTGGTTCGATGCTATAGTGAGAGATGGTGGTTGGTTTACACCTAGAGGAGATGGTGGTTGTCTGTTGCTAGAGGAGATTGTGGTCAATTGGTTTTTGGAGGAGATAGTGGTCAATACGATGATGGATGAGGAGATGGTGGTTGTCTGTTGCTAGAGGAGATTGTGGTCAATTGGTTTTTGGAGGAGATAGTGGTCAAAACGATGATGGATGAGGAGATGGTGGTTAGTATACTCATGGAGGAGAAGGAGGAGGTGGAGTATATTGTGGTTGGTTTATTCATGGAGGATATGGTGGAGGATATTTGGGTTGGTTTTCTCATGGAAGAGGTGGAGGAGGAGGAGGAGGAGGAGGAGGAGGAGGATGACCGTTCTCAATAGATGAATGCAAAGAAGAAGACTGATGGCGATGGCGATGGCGAGACCTCAACCTCTCTAGTAGGTTGAGGGGAGTAAAAAAATGACACATCAATAAAGACATATTATGGGGAAGGTTTTCCCATATTGGTGAAATATCATGGTCTTGCATGATCACCCTAGCTTGTATAAGGACCACTATGTGGTAAGCCACCAATGGACATATTTGATCTATTAGGTGTTGATGAAATCTGTGATTTGGCCTGTGTTGCATGCTAGGTATTTGCACTTGTGGCGGCTCATCAGTGTTAGCCATATCCTCATCCTATTGGGGAGGCACCTCCCCAACATATGTGGCAACATATAAAAAATAGTAGATAATAATAATTAGACAATTCAAACAAAATGTTACAATAAATCACGTTTGTAATAAATAAGACAAAAAAATATGCAACTAGAATAATCAAAACATAATGATAATATTACCTCTAGGATCCAATGGTTCAACCTGATTGAATATGATGTTCATTTATCCTTGCTAGTCCATATTTTCATACATATACTGTACAATATTGAGGGTGTGATCATCCTCAGTTGCTAGCAACTCCGATATATTTGACCTAAACGACCTACACAACCACTCTGGTTGTCCCCTCTTGGGAAACATTTTACCACATATGCACATACATATATTAGCCATTGACCTAGGAGGGAGATGGTTGAATGTTGAGTGAGAAACTGAAAAAATATCAAAAGCAAATAAATATGAAGAAAGTGGGAAGACAATCCTCCCATCAAAGACAATGCGACAATTATCCAAAGCAAAACAAAACTGTCACAAAAAAATGGTAGACCACGTAATCAATCTAGGCCTATAAAATAAAGTAACTATAGAGTAAATCATAGAGAAACTAATGTGTTTCCCATTATAGGTATAGTGTGGAGTGTCATGACCATAAGTTACATGCACCTAACCTCCTCTGCAATGAATGCACATAAACACCACTAACCACTAGGAACTTGGAAGTCACTAGGGTTAGTGATGTCCTCACTGACATATCTCTACACATAATTTATTTGACCATCTCTTGCAACACCAGACAAGAGATTGTGGAACTAGGAAAAATCCCCCCCTCTCTTAGACATCCCAATAATGAAATAAATATCCTCCTCTATGTTCTGGTACCATTAATTAGCATTGACCCTGAATTCCTACCTAACACGATCAAATAAATGGATCATATATATCAACAATCATGAATTTCTCTTGAGGGATGTATCATCTTCATGAAAATCAAGGAGGCCAATGTTCCTCAAATGGACACGATTTTGTGTTGTAATAGGGCGAGGGCACATATCCCTCTCCCTCTCTTAGGCGTCCCACTCACACACAATGTTGTATAGGTCAACATACTCCTACTATTGTTGTTGCTATCATCATCATTGTTGTCTTTGATTCACATACATTTTTTATTAGGCGTGCACACACACACACAACATTAGCTATCTATAATAAATTACATTTTTTATTTATTAATTTTTTTTTTTTTTTTTGGCAAAATTATTGTGCAAAACATTCTGATGTGACTTAAAAACAAAGAGGCACCCCCATGGTTTAGAGTAATCACAAGCACCCCATAAGAAATGCTCCTTATTTAAACTTAACACACTAGGAAAGTGAATACAATTTTTATTATTATCAATAATCTATGCACCACTTGTACAAGGGTATCGACAACTAAACGATGCACCTTGTATGCTCAAACACACTACTAACAATACATATGTACATTTTGAAATGCATCACCATAAGTTTGAAATTTTTTATTTAATAACTTGGAATAACAATGCACTTATGATGTAAGAGAGCACTGGTAACAATGTTTCCCTAAATCTATAAGAACATCAAGAAAAACATAAATTTTTAAATTTAAACAAAGCATGTCGATGCACTTGGTATGTACAAAGGCACTGCTAATGGTGCCTCAATACATTTACTAGAGCATTGACAAGTCCAATATATATTTTTAAATAAAAATCTCTCAATGGTACATTTATAATATCAAGAAGTAACGAGCACAATGCAATCTAATATTATAAAAAGCACTGATAAAGTGGGGGAATCATATTTGTTATTTGTGTTTCATGGTGTGTGTATGATGTATAAGAGCATGGGTAATGATGCTATTGAACATTTACACACACACCAAGAAGTGTGGGAATATGTTTAATTTAAACAAACACTGTCAGTGTGCTTGGTATGTACGAAGGCACCACTAACAATGCATCCATACCTTTTCTAAACCATTGACAAGCCTGAGATATTTTTATATAAAAACACTCAGTAATGCATATATGATATTGAGAAGCATCGAGTACAGTTCCACCTAATATTATAAAGAGCACTAATAAAGCAGGGGAATCATATTTATTATCTGTGTTTCATGGTGCACTTATGACATACAAGAGCATCGATAGATGTGTTATTGAACATTTATAAATGCAACAGAAAGCACATGTTTAATTTAAACAAAACTCGTTGGTTTGGTACATTTCTTAGATCATTGACAAAACCAATATATATATATATATATATATATATATATATATATAAAGCCACGTGTTATCACATAAGGTTGACAAGGGCCATATGTGTGTGTCGATATACCCAAGTCTATAAATTTTTTCCTTGTCTCTCTCTTTTTTGTAGGCCAGGTCTTGAAATTTGTCCCTTTCGACTGTTAAAATCGGTGTGTGTTTGCACCTTTTTCGTTCGAGCGCCCTGTTTCCCCTTGATGTCTTACCCGAAGGAAGTCTCGGCCCTAAACCTCTCTATTTTTCTCTAAGGATGAACACCTGTCTCCTTTGTTTCTATTGTTGTTCTCTCTGTTCTCCCCAGCCTACAACAAATTGTCCAAATCCTTGATCGTGCATGCCACAACCAAGAACACAAAGCATAGATTTCTTAACAATCTGTTTCAGGATTGAGGCATAAGTAGAAGGAAGTTTTAATCTTTTAGCGGTGGAAATTCCAAGAACAGTCCAGATCAACGACTCATGGGAGTTCGAGAGTGCAAACTTGCACGAAGTATAGCGCCAGAGAAAAAGGCCTCGAAGTGAATATGAACCGTTGATCTCAAAGGGGACAAGTGGCAGTAGATCAAAGCCTTCTGGGAAATGAGCTTCAGAATATTTGAAATCAGAAGTGCTTATAAATCCCAAAGGGCCGAAGCTCGAAGTGCCAAAGCATCAAATTCCCTAATCAAGAAGTGCCGAAGCATCAAATTCCCTAATCCAGAAGTGCCGAAGGCCCGAAGTGAATCTAGACCATCCATCGGTGGGGATGCGTGTCAAGAGATTGACAACTCCAAGTAAAAGCCGTTGAAGGTAAGAGGGATTTGAGTTTTGATTTTCCTGGAGCCCGGAGACTCGAAGTGGATCTTGGTCGTCCAAATCCAGGAGCCACGCGTCATCGGATCCCTAGCTCCAAAGGATTTTCTTGGGGAAAATAAAATTTGAAGTTTTAAAAGTCCAAAGCCCGAATCACGAAGTAGATCTCGGTCGTCAATTCGAAAAGGGAAGATCTGATCCATTGATCTGAAGAGGGAAGATTTTAGCCGCTGATCATAAATCCTTGCCCAAATAACAAGATCAATGACCACTGTCCACTGCGGGGATACACTGTGCTCAGACGATAATTTTATTGAGCGGTCCCACAATTGAAACCATGGTTTGGCAAAAGTAATATGTGGCAAAAGGTGGTGGATTGCGGGCTCAAAAGCGGTGTGAACCCAAACCACCTTTGAGCGGCCCCACAATCACGTGTTTATATAATGTCCTATCCGAGAGCGGCGTGTGGCCGCTCCCTGGGCATTAAGCCGCGTTTCAATCCCTAGAAAAGGTAGTTAATGAAAATGGAGCTGGTGGTTGAAACCTCGACTCACTCAGTAATTAGAAAGTATGGAGGAGCCGATCGTGGAAAACAGAGTTGTCATCCCGAGGTACCCTCGTGGACGGAGTTTCCTGCAGACCCATGCCGAGATGAATTTGCGTCTGACAGGAGGATACATGCACAGTCTGAAAAAAGAATGATTAGACACAAATATTTGACTGAGAAGGCCAGATCACACTCCTGAGGGTCATGGGCAGTTCAAAGTATAAATATATAGTTTTAATATTTTGTTAGGGTCGTCAATTGGTCTAGCAGAGATCCCTATTTTGTAATGTTTTTGATGCCAGAACTATTCTCCGGTTGTGTATCAGATTTGAGACTTTCAGATTAATAGAAGTCAACCTATTTTCATCTCTTTGTAAAAAACTGTGCTAAAACACTTGGGCATGGAGGATCTAGTCGAGGGTTGTTATGCTGTTGTAATGTAGGTTTGATTGTAGCAGTATCGTGACCGGTTTTAGTCAGCTTCCTTGTGATATTTTTCCCTCTTACACTGAATGGCTCGGGCATGGAGGATCCAGTCGAGTTGCTGTAGCTGCATGGTGATGTAGGTTTGATCATTGTGCTGTTATGATTGTGTTGTTTGGACATATTTTAGTGTCTGAAACTTGAGCTTAAGAGTGATCTTGAGTCTGATTTTTTCTTCTCCAAGTTGCTTGAAGGCCTGATGCCCATAACAGTCTTGTCCACCTTTCTCACTAAGTCTTCCCTCTGCTCACACTTAAAATCAATTCACTGACTGAAGTTAGTTGTGGCCCTCACTTCCCTGTACATTTCTTGTCCAGTTCTGTGTTGAACATCATTCATATATTGAGTTTTTTCCATTGACCTCCACTCATATAAACCAAACATCCACTAAAAACTTTGATGGGTACTGGGCTTACCTTCTCTGCAATCGGAGGGTGACTTCCAGTGCTAACATTCGTGGCGTCGTTGCCGGTGAACGAATTGAAGAATTTTCCCTAGGTAGAATGACAACGAGCTTCTGATTCTGAAGGTGCATCAGATATCAGAACAATTGAAGATTGCATTTTCACCTGGCGACTCCACTGTGGCGACTCCATTGTTTCAGTGTGACTGCCTCTGTCTACACCTGGAGCCCCCTTGGGACACAATGATCATATCTGGTCTTTGATGGTGAACAAAGACCAGACACAGTCATTCTGCATATCATTCACTTGATGACTCCATGATTAAAGGATCGATTGGCGACTCCACTGGTTCGAAATGGAAAGAATCCTGGCTCGAAGGTTTTCTCCTTTAATTTTTCTATTGTTCCTAGTTTTCCTAATGTTGTCCCTACTCCAAATGAATGGGGCGATTATTGGCCCATATTTAGAGAGCGTAAAGAGGACAACCCTGCTCAACATCTCCACGAGTTTCATGAACTCATGCATCAATGGGAGATACATCATGAAGATGTTCATGTTCTCATTAGTAGGAGATGCTCGTCAGTGGTATCACTCCTTACCCCCTACCAGCATCTCCTCCCTGGGAGAATTTCATGCAGCTTTCAATAGACATTGTCAAAAGTTTTATTCCTCTGAGTTTATTTGTCATAATTGTTGTGAGGAATATGAAGACAATGATCAAGATACAACTGGTTCTAATGAAAGCTGTAAGGATGAAGACCATGAGGAGGAAGAAGATGCTTTGGGTGAGCTGATGGAACTGGTAAAATATCTCTCTTCCAAAATAGAAAGGTTGGAATCTGAACAAAGCACATAGGATTCTTCAGTCCTTGAGACAGATGTTCTTGACAGCCCTACGGATGGTGATAGTATTGAAGATTTCATAACTGTAGAGGCCTTACATTCTACTCTTGATGTGTCTACTGTATCAGATTTAAATGAAGAAATAATGGTGTATTCGGATGAAGAGCAGCAATGCCCTACATCACATTTTGATGACTCGGGGAGCATCCAACCTGTGTATGGCAGTTATGAATCAGTTTCTGAGATGGATTTGCAGGATTCCCAAGAACATACTGCAAATTCTTATCCTTTGTTCACTAATGAAAAATATTGTGAGGAAATCAACCATCCTAGACCTGCAGAAGACACCAAGCAACAATTTGAAGAGAAGAGATTTCCCACGGTTCCTGTTTATGACGATTATGAATCTGACCCTTGGGAGAGCCGTGAAGAAGGAGAGGAGCAGCTGAAGGTGTAGTTTATAGCCTACTCAGAACTTGTTAGCGAGCAACCACCGCCTGGGATCAGTCAGTCTGCATCAACCTTTCACCCACCTGCACTTGCCAGAGACATTCAACGTGAGGTGAGCAGCCATAAGACAGAGCATGTTTTCTATTACCAACCCAGTAGGTTTTGTCACCTATTTTATGACCCTATAGGGAAGTACATGGAGTGGCATTTTTTCCAGGTATTGAATCCTCCAAAGTTTATCTTGCCTTCAACACTAGGAGGAGGAATGAAAAATGTAATCGATTTGCTGTCACAGTTTCATTATCCTTTATTGATCAGTGACAGAGTAAATAAGTTTTCAGTTAGGAGGTTACTTGACTATCTCTGGTGGAAGTCCACTTTCACCCAACACTTTGTAAAAATCAGTTAGTCTAGGAGTGTACATAAATAATCTCCTTCTGGAGCCCATGTGTTTGTTTTCGTTTTTAGTAGAGTAGTGTACATATCTCCCCATTTTCTTCAGCGAAAGTTTTAAGCTAGACTCCATAACCCAACAACTAAGGCATTGGAACTACTTGTTTTTGGAAGCTCGCAGGGAGAATGCCATCCCCTGTGGAGCCAAATGTTATCACATAAGGTTGTCAAGGGCCATAGGTGTGTGTCGATATGCCCGAGTCTATAAATTTTTGCCTTGTCTCTCTCTTTTTCGTAGGCCAGGTCTTGAAATTTGTCCCTTTCAACTGTTAAAATCGGTGTGTGTTTGCACCTTTTTCGTTTGAGCACCTTGTTTCCCCTTGATTTATTACCCGAAGGAAGTCTCGACCCTAAACCTCTATATTTTTCTCTGAGGATGAACACCCGTCTCCTTTGTTTCTGTTGCTGTTCTCTCTGTTCTCCCCAACCCACAACAAATTGTCCAAATCCTTGATCGTGCATGCCACAACCAAGAACACAAAGCACAACTTTCTTAACAATCTGTTTCGGGATTGAGGCATAAGCAGAAGGCAATTTTAATCTTTCAGCGGTAAAAATTCCAGGAACAATCCAGATCAACGACTCACGAGAGTTCGGGAGTGCAAAATTGCACGAAGTATAGTGCCAGAGAAAAAGGCCCCGAAGTGAATATGAACCGTTGATCTCAAAGGGGATAGGTGGCAGTAGATCCAAGCCTTGGGGGAAATGAGAAGTGATTAGAAATCCTGAAGGGCCGAAGCCCGAAGTGCCGAAGCCAGACGTGTCAAAGGCCCAAAGTAAATCTGGACCATCCATCGGCGGGGACGCGCGTCAAAAGATTGACAACTCCGGGTAAAAGCAGCTGAAGGTAAGAGAGATTTGAGTTTTGATTTTCCTGGAGCTCGAAGACCCAAAGTGGATCTCGACCGTCCAAATCCAGGAGCCATGCGTCATCAGATCCCCAGCTCCGGAGGATTTGCTTGAGGAAAATAAAATTTGAAGTTTGAAAAGTCTGAAGCTGAATCACGAAGCAGATATTGACCGTCGATTCGAAAAGGGAAGATCTGATCCATTAATACGAAGAGGGAATATTTGATTCACTAATCGTAAATGCTCGTCCAGATCACAAGATCGACGACCACATTCCATTGCGGGGATGGGACATGCTTGGGCGATAATTTTATTGAGCGGTCCCGCAATTGAAACTGTGGTTTGACAAAAGTAATACGTGGAAAAAGGTGGTGGATTGCGGGCTCAAAAGCGGTGTGAAACCAAGACACCTTTGAGCGGCCCCGCAATCACGTGTTTATAAAACGTTCTATTTGAGAGCAGCATGTGGTCACCCCTTGGGAATTAAGCTACGTTTCAATCCTGAGAAAAGGCATTTATGAAAATGGAGCTGGTGCTTGAAACCTCGACTCACTCAGTAATTAGAAAGTATGGAGGAGCCGACTATGGAAAACAGAGCTGTCAGTGCAAGGTACCCCCGTGGACGAAGTTTCTTGCAGACCCATGCCGAGCTGAATTTGCGTCTGATAGGAGGATACATGCACAGTCTGACAGAGGACTGCTTAGATGCAAATCTTTGACTGAGAAGGCCAGATCACGCTCCTGAGGGTCGTGGGCAGTTCAAAGTATAAATAGATAGTTTTCATATTTTGTTAGGGTTGAGCAGAGCTCCCTATTTTGTAATGTTTTTGATGCCAGAACTGTTCTCTGGTTATTTATCATATTTGAGACTTTCAGATTAATAGAAGCCAATCTCTTTTCATATCTTTGTAAAAAGATGTGCTAAAACACTCGGGCATGGAGGATCTAGTCGAGGGTTGTTATGCTATTGTAATGTAGGTTTGATTGCAACGGTATCGTGACCTGTTTTAGTCAGCTTCCTTGTGATCTTTTTCCCTCTTACACTGAATGGCTCGGGCATGGAGGATCCAGTCAAGTAGTTGTAGCTGCATGGTGATGTATTTTTGATCATTGTGCTGTTATGACTGTGTTGTTTGGACATATTTCAGTGTCTGAAACTTGAGCTTAAGAGTGATCTTGAGTCTGATTTTTTCTTCTCCAAGCTACTTGAAGACCCGATGCCCATAGCAGTCTTCTCCACCTTTCTCACTAAGTCTTCCCTCTGCTCACACTTAAACTCAATTCACCGACTGAAGTTAGTTGCAACCCTCACTTCCCTGTACATTTCTTGTCCAGTTCTGTGTTGAACGTCATTCATATATTGAGTTTTGTCCGTTGACCTCCACTCATATAAACCAAACATCCACCAAAAACTCTGACGGGTACTGGGCTTACCTTCTTTGCAATCGAAGGGTGACTTCCAGTGCTAATACCATGAATGATGTGTTTATAATATCAAGAAGAACTGAGTATGATACCATTTAATATTATAAAAACCATTGAACAAAAACAAGTTTTTTTATTTTTATTTTATCTATTTTACCATTTTTCTCCACATAAACAATGCACTGCATAATCTGGTGCAAGACAAATGACTTGAACACACTATGCATATTGTTTTTTAAAAAATTAAAAAAAAGAAGGTAAATTTAAGCCAAATTCCTCATTTTAATTTGCTAAAAATGTAAATGAGGAGATACCAACAATTTACTTGTCTCTTCCTTTCCAAGGAGGCATGGTTTCCATGCAGATGAAGGGAAATATGGTACCCTCTTGCAAAATAAAAAATTAACTAAATCCACCAACAAAGAAAATAAATTGATGAATCTTACAACATAATATCACCGAAAAAGGGTCAATAGTACATGAATGGTGAGCCTCGATGTTTGTATGGTTGGAAGCATTAAATAAATTGTAAAAATACATTTTTTTGCTGTGCTCGTAACCCACGGGGCCAACATTTTTAACCATTGACTAAGAAACCACAACCCCGGGGCATATAAGCTATTAAAATCACCTGGGGATCACACTTGACCCGGGCCGCACCAACCCTTAACATGAATGGATTTTTGGGTGTCTCATCCCGACTAAACTCACCCTAAGGGTTTGAACTTAGGTCACCTAGCAAATGAAACCCACACCTTAACCGATTGAGCTAGTGAGAATTGACTTAAACTTTGGACGACTTGGGGGTGGTCTTTGATCCACTTATGTGTGCATAGGTCAAGATACTATTTAATATAATATCTTTGGGTGCAACCACATGTTCGACCACTACCTAAAGGTTATCCCATGGCTCCAAGTTAGGCCCTCATGGGAATTTAATCTTTCCCAATGATGAAAATTGTAAAAATGAAATTAAATATAGGTAAATTATTCTTTATTTTATCTTTTCTCCATGTGCTTGACACTTAGACGCACCTGTGCATTTAAGTGTTCTTGGCGCATCATTACAATTTTTTAAAATTTGTGGATTTGTGCACTTTTTTGGGCACAACGGTGCATGTTTGGGCTATTAAGTGCATTTATTAGTTTTTGAATTTTTAAAAAATAAAAGCCTATATTTTATAACAAAATTCCTAAACCTAATTTGGAGCCTTTTACATATAGATACGCTAGTGCACTTATTGTCTAACAATACATTGATGTCTCTAACATCACAGTAATGAAATGTTCTATGGTGCACCTATATAATGAATGTATCAAACACCTTCTATGGGTGCACATCCTTATTTTTGTAACTTTTTAAATAAAAACTGATATTGCATAGAAAAATGTCCAAACACATTTAATGTGTTAAACATAGTAATGCATCGGTGCACTTATAAGTTTTAGATGCATCTATTAGAGTTTGTTTAAAATTAAAATAACATTTTTTCCATGAATTAGTCATAACAACTTTCAAGGTGTTTGGTTATTTAATGCATCAATGTGCCATATATACGGGCACACCGATGCACTTTATACAATTTAAGCACAATGATTAAAAAATCTTTGCTAAAACTTCCAACCATCCACCTCCACTATAAATATATAACAAAGATTTTTTTTTGGGAGCTTAAAAAAACCTTTGCTAGAAGTTGTTTTCCTTGTAGTGAGTATATCATGTAAATATGGTTGATCAGACTTTTGTGAGGAAGATTAATGGCCATGTGGGTTTCATTGATCTTAAATTAGAGGCTGCTACAAATATTTTTCTAAAAGAGGTGAATGAGATTTATGAACAAGAGTCCAAGCAACACATGGAATCAACTTTTGAGACCCCTATTAGCAACACGTACGTGTTGACTAAGTTGGGAAATGAGATGGTTTCTCATAAATTTCAAGGATAGCATGGGGGATAAATGCCAAAATCGTTAATGGTGGGCTGCTCTCCTTTACTTCTTCAATTAATTGGAAACAAGATGATGAAAGTGAAGAAGATGGTCATTTCCGACACAGATTTTGAAACTCATGAGTTATTTGATGGAGCTTTTTCTGTTTGGAATGGCATTGCTGTTAGCAAGAGCACTTTCTAGCCTTCTTTAGATGTTGATTTTGGATTAAAGGATGAAGGTCAAGAAACTAGTGGGTACCAATAAAAAAAATGAAAACAATGAACCATTTGGTGATTCAATTCCTTATTTGATCAATGGTGATGTGAGTTTGAATAGTCTTCAAACTCCATTGGATCATGTTTTTCACATGGATTATGAGTGTAATCAACCATCCACTGAACATGAGGAGGCATTGACAATTTTCATTTCATATGATATAAAAATATTGTTGTGTTTTCTGCTAAGAATGCTCCTAAAGTAGAAGAAAACCTTCACCATGGGAATTGGTGTTTTTGGGAAAATAATGACAAAGAAGAAAATAAATGCTGGTGTGAGATGAGAAATAGACAAGATGACATGTTACCATTTTTTCTAGAATATCCAAGCTTGGGATTTGATGGTAGCAATGATAATGGTGGTGACAATGATATGAACAATGTTGATTCTACATTTTGATAGTCAATGGAAAATGTAGATTTGTTATTCATGAGAAAATCCAACTCCATTTCCACATTGGATTGTAGGGTAGGATGCTACACATATTTCATGCCTTATTCCAACGCAATTGCAACATGGATGGAGGAAAATTTTCAAAAAATGGAGCAACAAAGGAAATTTTGGAAAGCATTAATTCATTTAATCTTTTCCTCGATTTTCACTCCTTTTCACTATGTTTTTGATGTTTACTAATGTTTCTCTAATTTCGTTTGTACCTCAAGCAATACTTATTCCTCTTGGGCATATTTTATGGCCATTGGGTATGTATTGCCGTATCCTTTTACATTCCAAACCCCAATGTCATCCACCATCCCATTGACCCTCTTCATCCATGGATCTCATAGTCTTGTCAAAGTGCATACATGGCTCCACCGATGGTGCCATGTCACTTGGTGGGTCCACTTGTCGATTAGATTAGGTAGGAAGGTTTTCCAAATTTTGTAGTCAATTCCCTATATTTTCTTTTAGTCTAAAGGACATTTAGATCTATATTTCAACATTATTTCCAACAAGAGCTTGCGTTATCCTGAAAAATAATCTAAGCTTGAGAAGAAGCAAAATTTTGACTCCATAGCCAAATGGATCAAGGCACTAGTCTACTCACCCTAGAGTTTGGTTCTTGGAGCCTCACAATGAGGAGCCATCCCATAGAAGGAGTCTATGTTGTCATCTAAAAAGGCTCATTACACAAAAATGACCTTTTTTCCTGTGAGGCCCACCTCAGACCAAATTTTGCAAATCAACCAAATAACATATTTGAATGCAGGAAGTGGATCTGACATGATTATTGGGGTTATTGATCATGTTGGAGCTAACAAGACCCATTTCAAAGTTGCAGAAGTATGAAAAGTGTTTTTTTCCCCCTTGGGGTCCGCCATGGTGAAATTGTGTGTTTTTGCTAACTTAGGAATGCAAGGGAAACACATGGCTTAGATAGGGTTTTTAAGCTCACTGATCATGTTGGAGTTGACATAATACAATTAAGGGATATATAAGTATGAAAATGTGGCAGGACCCTCTTTAGGAAAAACTATGTATATTGGCATAATGACCTATTTGAAAGTAGTGATCAGTTTATACATGTCTTTTAAGGTCACTGAGAATTATGGAGCTAATAGAATTTAATCTGAACTTATAAAAACACAAAAACACAACATTACAATTTTTTGGCTAAGATGTCAAGTTTATCATTTTTCTTAAAAAGTATGTCAAAAGGGCATAAAAAACTATCGTGTAGGTAGTCATTTAAAAACCCTCTATGTTTTCTGCTCATTGCTTTTGATGGCATGACATTCATAATTTGCACTAGTAGAAAAACAACAATAAATGACTAAAACAACTACTACATATTGCATATAAATGACTAAGGTTGGTCATGCAACCGTTAGTAGTTTATTGCCGGTCATTTATAATGCGACCAAATTTATGACTAAACCAATTTTAGTCATTTGTTGGTTGTTTTTATTGATCGATTTGATCGTATGTTTAGTCATTTATTTATTCATTGATTGTTGTTAATTGGTCATTTATTTAGTCACTATAGTCATTGATTTGGCCATTGTAATAATTGATTGCCGTCAATTGGTAGTATATTTAGTCATTTTTATTTATTGATTTCCGTCCATTGGTAGTATATTTCGTCATTTATATTAACCGATTTCCGTCTAGTGGTAGTATATTTAGTCATTTTAATCATTATTTTTCTGTCAAATGGTCATATATGTAGTCATATTTATTCACTGATTTCTGTCAATTGGTAGTATATTTAGTCAATTTAATTATTAATTGACATCAATTAGCAGTGTATTTAGTCATTTTGATTTTTAATTACCTTCATTTGTTAGTTTTTTTTTTTTTTAACTAAAACAATTATATTTTATTTTTTTATTTAAGTACCAGTTGGGCCAAGGCCAAATCAACCATCATTACAAGGAAGCAACATCCCACTTATCCAAAACACAACATGTCCCTTTCTTACAAAGCTAGTGGATGAGGAAAATCTAGTCCTACAAGATGTGAGACCACGATGATGCTTCATCATTTTTGCTAATTTCTCCTAGAGGCAATAAACAACCCACGTTTTCCTTTGCGTCTGCTTCCTTGTTTAATCCATGCAGGATGTAGAAAAAGAGAGAGGAGGAGAAATCTTGCAACACGTACCGCAACCTTTGCAAAGTCTT
The DNA here is from genome assembly GCA_009831015.1 of Picea engelmannii. Classification (NCBI taxonomy): domain Eukaryota; kingdom Viridiplantae; phylum Streptophyta; class Pinopsida; order Pinales; family Pinaceae; genus Picea; species Picea engelmannii. The sequence continues at coordinate 213,187 of ML776758.1, read as the reverse complement.
GTTGAGCGCTAGATTGCTAAAATGATCGTTCGAGTTTAAAATCTTTATCAGAATTTCAGAGTCTCCAAAAACTTGTATTTCTTTATTGCCATTTCCACGTGCTATCTGACAAGATTTTAACAGCTCTAGAATTTCAGCCTGATTATTAGTTCGCTGACCTAATCCCTAGCTGAAGCTATCTTTTCAAGATCCATCCGAGGAGTAAATCACTTCGCCAACTCTTGCATTCCCCGGGTTTCCTTTGGAGGCGCCTTAAAAAAAAATTGAAGCTTTGCCTTGCTTCCTCCACCATGCTTGAAAAACTGCATTTGTGTCTCGCAATCACCATCTTGGAGTGATGGAGGGATGATCAATGGATTTTTTCCTGTCTCAGAATGTAAAGGTTCCTATCCATTTCTTTTCTTCATGGAGGAGAGAGTTTTTGTTCTTGAAGGAGTGATTTGCCAATGTTTCAAGGAGGAGAGATTTTTATTTGGCGGCCACCATTGGAGGGGAGTGCAGAGAATTGTTGAAGATCTGATCATTTCTAGCCAACCATAATTTCCAACATATGTATTTGGGGATGGCCTACCAAATTATTTTCCAAATTGAATTTCTTTGGACCGCATGAGGATATCGTGCCTTCCAGGAGAAGAATAAGGTTACCACTGTAATTTGTATTGGAACTGTGACATTGATACCTTGAAGGGAGATCTTCCAGACTTCTTGGGCGAATGGACAGTCCATGAACATATGATCCATCGATTCAAGGGCATTACAACACAAGGAGCATCTACGAGGTCCGATAATACCACTTTTTATTAGGTTTTCTCCGGTCAACACTTTCTTTTGCATTAAAACCCATAAGAAGAAATTAATTTTGGGAATTCCGAGAGGATCCTAGACCTGCTTCCAAAGAGATGCTGACTTGATCGATGCTTGGGGGGATTGAAGGGAGGTGAATCCCTGTGGTGCGGTGTAAAATCCAGGCTTACCCTAGCCCCAATTGTCCAACAAGAGGAGATGAATAGGTGCTAAACCCGTCAACGCTGCTAAGAGAAGATTTTTTTGAGTTTGCAAATGTTCTGGAGTTCCCGAGAAGACCCAAGACCACCAGCTCCCTAAAGCATCCCAAGAGGAAATGTATGCTAATTTGGTGAATTCATGCTGAGTAAGCCACTCACAGATCTCTTTAATTCTTCAGAATTTATGAGGGGTGGCTGGCCCATGATACTATCTTGCCACAACATCATTTTTTTTCCCATTTCCAGGGAATTGTTAGTTTATTTAATTGTGTATATTGATACATTGTTTATTACTTGCATAGTCATTATATTTACTACTAGTTCAATAGTAAATTTTCATTTATATGATATGGATAATTTATGAAATACCATAAAGTATATTGATACATTGTTTATTACTTGCATAATCATTATATTTACTACTAGTTTAGTAGTAAATTTTCAATTATATGATATGAATAATTTATGAAATACCATAAATTGTATAATGCAAAAATAAACATATTATTAAACTTGAATTAAAACATAAAAGTAAATAAAAATATGACATATAAGACAAACCATATAATCTGCGATATACAATATATGAACAAGCTATATACAACATAATAAAAGTGAAAAAAAATGTAATCTGCAATTAAAAAATATAATGCAATTTCGATGAACTGTAATATATATATATATATATATATATATATATATATATATATATATATATATATATATATATATATATATATATATATATATATATATATATATAATGTTAAAGTCTGAGAGTTTCCAACTCTTGCAAATACACCATGATAAACTATAAGATGTTTATATATATTAAAGTCTGAGAGTTTCCAACTCTTGCAAATACACCATGTTAAATATTCTTGAACAACACCATGATAAATATCCATGAACAACACATTCAAACTACTGCATAAAGCAATGGGCCAAGTTGTCTAACAACTAGTACATGATAAACATCAATTATGTCATTTTTTGCAAATATTTTAGTGGCCATTGTGTGAAGGCTCCTTCTTTCTCTTTCAGACGGAAAACTCATCTATTTTGTCTTCATAAGCAAGGGGCATGTTACTTGTGACCTTTAAAATATTTACATTTGCATATCCTGTTCCTTTCAATTTTAATCCATGTATAATAGATAGTGAGTGAATCTGCTCAATGCCCACAACACCGTCAAATGGATCCAACACGTTAACTTTATCCCCTTCTTGGAGTTTATTAGTACATTTATGCAAAAACAAGAAAATAGAGATTATATTGAGATATGAAAAATGTTTAAACAATAATTATATTCTAATTATATTTAGCATATTCCCCAACACACAAATAACAAAATCTAGCTAGCGAAAGGTTTTCAATTGCAACAACTAAACATGGTGGGAGATTCCAAAAACACCATAAGAATCCCGATCAAAGGAACACCTCAGAACTATAGCCAGAGTAACATTATAAAAATAAATCATTTTGAAATCTTAAATATTTACAAAGTCTCATTTTCCATGTCAAAAGGGAGAACAGTACACTGAGTGAAGAGGTTGTGGCATAATGTACTTATTATGGGTCTGAGATGAAAATATTTTGCTGGTTGATTTAATGCTTTTAATTTCACTATGCTAAATAACAAATGCTGTTGGATAGATCTCATTTCCAGTTTTCACTAGGGGGTTGAATCTTAAGTGTTGTTGAGCATCATGGATGATTTTTTTTTTTCAAGGAAAATGTTGTGGGGAAATCTTAGGGATACCACCCCACATTTGTGGTTGGCATCCTTAGTAAACCCATTAATGTATATTAGTGTGCCTAACCTAGGGGAATTCAAACTGGGCACGGAGCTAGTCAAATGCCTAGTGAAATTGGTGACAACCAATAGATCTAACCCCTTAAGCTTATCATGAGTGCTATTTATACTTATACCATAGCTCAAAGTTTGTGGACTTGCCTAAGCCATTATTGTTTCCTTCATGCTTTGAACTCAACCTTTATTTAATCACATTTTTTTTGAAGGCACGTGGTTGGTGCATCCATCTTTCTAAGGGAATTGTTTGATCAATTTTTAAGATTAAATCATAAATGATGATCCTTATCTATTTTTCATGGCCTATTAATACCTACACAACTTAGAATTTCAACTTTTTGCTCCAAAACACTTCTATTTTATAGGCACTATGCATTCTTCATTATTATATGATGCTGAGATATTTATTCTCCATGTTGACCATTCGGAAAGAGATGCTATCTACATTATTATAAGCATTGGTAAAAGTGCCATTTTCCAATGAAACAACTATAACACCCATTGTTCTTCATTGAGAATTTGGTTGCCTATTGTCCTAGCTACCAATATATAGTGAATATAACCAAATGATAAAATTAAATTTGCATCCAATTAATATACTTGAGTTCTTTAAAAAAATGAGTTCAATTTGCCATTTGATTTGATTATGTATTCATTAAATTGACATTATATTCATCAATGTCCAAATTCACTATAAAAATGAGTTCAATTTGCCATTTGATTTGATTATGTATTCATTAAATTGACATTATATTCATAAATGTCCAAATTCACTATAATAGGTCACCACTCATTAAATAATGAAACGACACTCTTAAAAGTACATGCAGTAGCCTTGGAAGATAATTTTATTATGCTTAGCCACTATTATCCTAATAGTGGTGGGTTTGGCCGATCCTGGGGTTGAGGTACTAACCTCTGTCTTGCTGCTATCTTTTGGTCTAGGAGGGATTTGGTGTAAGGTTATGATTAACGTTGACCAAAATGTCATTCCACCCAGAACGTAAAACAACTTTCTTGGTATGAAATATTTTAGGTGGGCACACAATCGACATTGGCCACTGCACCTCCTTTGATAACAAAATATATAACATCTACACAAGAGAAAGATTGCGGGATCATGTGCTTTGGAAATATAACGATTAAGCTAGGGACGACAAGTGTGGGGGAGTCATTTTTGACTCTGATGGACAAAGGATCATGGAATTCTCTTGGGGATAGGGGAAAACAACCAATAATAGTGCAGAGGCCTTAGCAATTTATATTGGCATGCGGATCACTCATGTTGGTAGCTTGACCAAACTAGTAGTAATAGGAGATTCAGATCTCATAATAAAGGGGCTTCAGAGGAACATAAAAGCACAAATCCCTCAGTGGAAACAATTTATTTGAGGATCTTGGAAAAACGATTTAGCGGGGTCAGTTACTACCATGTATATAGAATGAAAAACTCTAAAGCAAACTCTTTGGCTAAAGCTGCCAAGCAGTTAGAACAAGGATATTTAAAAATCAATGGTGTCGTTAATCATGAACACATCCCCTAAGGTAAGGATGTATTCCATGCAAGTAAGCCCATGCAGCCTAGAGAATCAAATCTGCACAAGAAATATGGAACCCTTCCTTTTCCATGAAGGACTCCACGTTGGAAAGACGCCCACTGGGATCTGCAATAGCTCTGGACCCCATGTCATGATTGAATTTCCCTCTGCACTTGGCGCACTTCCTCCTATCAACACATATTAATCCTGGCTACTATGCTCGTGTTCGCTGGTGATTTCATACAGATCCAACTCCCATTTCATCATCCAGGTCCAAACTATTGGCTTAGTACTTGTTACAGTTACAACTCTAGTACCTCTCCCGTCAACAACATCCTTTCTCCAGATCAACCGATTATCATTTTCCTTCATGGCACCATTCCTTAGCTCATGGGAATTAATGATGGTTTCAATGCCAAATGCTATGAAAGGTGGCGAAGCCAAATCATAGGCGTCGATGCACAACAGGCGAATTCGCATCCGAATTCTGAAATTAAATTGGAAATTGGGCACCAGGAAACAAATAGAGGGGATGGACGCATAATCCAACATGTGGAGAAGAAGCCAACCACCCTTTGAGTGGAGTAGCTTTCTGATTAATAACCTCGAGCAATAGATGAGAGAGCATCAAAGGGAAATTGAAGAGATGAGAACGATGAACACACAAGTCAATCAACAAATTTAGGCATAGGAACTTAGCAGGAATGAAGAAATCACCGTGGTTTTGAGGGCCGTTCACCAAAACACCACTCACATTCTCTCCCACCGCCGACACCTGCAGCATCAACCCCTAAATCCCCAAGTACAACATCCAGAAGCTAATTCTATGGAGTCGCGAGATTCAAACAAAGTCAATCAGCCATTACCAGGTCAACCGAGCCGAGCAAGGATGGACAGGGGCCCGAAAAAGGAACCTCGGGATCCTCTAGGAGCTGAGGAAGCGGACAGGCGTGAGGTGGACACCACTCTACATCTAAAAAACATTAAATTATCAATCGGGGTTTGTAAGTTTCTGTTGGAATATATAATTCCTACTTATTTAATATGATGTATTAAGAAGTAGAGTCAATCTCTACGTGAGTTGTGTTATCTTATTATTAGGAGTTTGTTAGGGAGTTGGATTTATGAGATCCTAGATTAGTGTTTATGGTTGAGATATTTGCTCAACCTCTCATCCTATATTTGGAATAAGTTAGATCTGATAATTATCAGTGAGCTCTATATAATGAGCCACAAATGTATTGTATATTAAGTATCAAGTAATTGAATATTTGTTTCTATCACTCTACTCTCCCATTTTATCATGGTATCAGAGCATCAGGGCTGGGCGTGACTCCCTCACGGGAGTGCCCAGGAACATGTGGAGAGTAGAGGAGTGTGTATGTTGCCCAGGAAATTAACCGCCAACAACGGTTAATTTGGGTATTTACTGTCTCTTGGAACATTTTCTATTGTTGCGAGTTGCATTGGCTGGAGAGCTGTAATACGCACCTGTGGATTGATTTGTTTTATTTTGATGAGTGACGCGCAGTTGATAGGAGACCATATGCGGATGTGTCAAGGAGATAGAAGAAAACATTTGTTGTGTGTTGAGTAGCGGATGTACGGATCTACGTGAGCTGAAGACAGTTGCCGAATGTGGGACATCACCACCCTCGTACGGATCTACAAAGCAGGGACATCACCTGGGTCAAGGGGCCCTTCATGACCTGGGCAACGTGCCTGGAAACTAACTTAGACTGAAAAGATGCTCAAAATTCCGATAACAATAATCTATGCTTCATTGAAATAAAAAAAAACTTAGATTACAACATGATAGCACTCAACTCTCTGCAACACATCTGATTTCATAATAACAATAGATTACACCTCTGTCTTTTATAGTATTACAAAATAGAGGAAATGATTGCTAAAGGTATAGCATCAAATCCATTGGAAATCTGGCTTCATACTATAAATAATAAACATTCAAATACTTTTGTTATGATTCCCGATCATTTTGAATTGAAATTTGTCCTTTTCCTTATCTGATTTGCAATGGAGATGACTTGGAGTTGGTTTAATAAATCTGGGCATTTTGTTTATGGTGATTTCAAATCTGGACACATCCCGAAATTTGTGTAAATTTCAATTAAATAACCAGCAATAAATCCTCAAGAGTTACTTTGTTTGGAAAACGGTTCATGGTAGACCCAATTTACCATGCTGAAAACAAAACCCATGTTCCATATTCTTCATATTCGTTTTTATTTGCACGAAAATCGAGGCCAAAATTAAATATCTAGAACTTTTATTAATTTGGCTGAATTATTCCCCCTGAGCTGGACGTCCACACGTGCGACATGGGTGGATTTTGAAACACAAATCCATTTGTCGACGTCACTGCGGAGTAAACCCATGTTTCTGATTTTTGCCTCAAAGTGCACAATTATGCTAAACAACGACAGGTACTGGAATGGAAATATTGGTGCAAAAATGCCGAACTGTTATTATGGTACAATAATACTGATTGTGCTAGTACAAGAATAACACTTCACAAACTTTCATAAGTAAACCATGATACAATCATCATTTAACCACTAAAAATATATAAAAGACGATGTTTTAACCACACTAGACATAATGACGAATGATGGCGTTTAATAAGGGTTTATGGTGTCTGTTATCGCGCAGTTTGTAGCTAGGTCAAATGGCTAGAAGATAGAGGCCAAACTGGCGTAACAAGAACCTACCCCACCCAATGTCACCACAATGGGGAGGTTCTTTCTCTTTAGGGAGGTCAGGCCCAAGGGAGACGTCCCCAGTAACCTGGGGTTTTGAAGAGGCTAAGGTATAAAGGTATAAGTGAAAGTCCCTCTTCACAAGTTACCACCACGAGCAGATAGTCGGGCTAAACAACCAATAATGAAGTGTAGGCCCAAATGAGAACACCTGCCCAGAACAAAGCAACAACAAACAATATATGCAGGCTATAATTCAATGGGTTAGTACTTCATATAACTATCTGATATCAATATGTTAGCAATTATGACAATAGATATTGACGAGATCAACGTTTATCAATATAGCAATGGAACAATATCAATTCATCAATAACTATCGAGATGATGTAGCAAACAATGTATCCAATCAATCCCTTACTCAATAAATGCTTCAAAACACCATCTAATTGCTTATCAACATAAAATGCTGCGTCAAGATGGAATAACCAAGGATGATGTCAGCCTTATTAGGGTTAGTAGTTAGTTAGGGTTTCAAATTATAAGAGTTTTAAGAGTTTGTTTGACCACTATCACTTCAATGTTGGAGACCTAAGATCAGTGCCTAAGGGTAAATGGAGTCAATTCAAGAGAGGATGCAAGGTTGAAGGGAAAAGGCTAAGGACTAGGGGGAAGGGTTCTTAAGTGCTGCAATGGCAGGGCCCCAGAATCAAAACCCCAAGGGAAAGAGGCTCACTCCGRTGTTGCTTAAGCAAGGCCTCGTGTTCTTTCCTCCTTCCTTAGGTTTATCTTGGCAAAATGCCTAGCATAAAAGATAAGTCAAGACAAGAGAGTGAGGTGAGGGAGAGTGTTGCAAAGGCAAGGCCCTATCACCAAACCCTAGAAGCAGGACAACCCTAGGTGTAGATAACCTAGGCTTGTGACGTCTCCTCCTTCTTGACTTTTAAAGGGATGGCTAGCACAGGGGAAGAAGCAATGGGAGTGTAGCAATGGCTAGGCTCTTCCTTCCTTCTTCAATGGCTGAAAATTTCTCTTTTAGGGGACATGGGACAACGACCTACTTGTGTGTTTGTCCCCTAGGGTTTTAAAATCAACAAAATTTATAATAAATGCAAGAATATAAGACTACAACCAATCAATTAAGAAGTTTTGCAGAAAAAACACTTACATATAATGATGAAATAGCATTGCAAACCCTAGTTGTAAACCTTCCTTCAAGAGAAATGCCAAAAATTGCAAGAAAAGCCTTCCTTCAACAAGTGTGCTTCACTTAAAAGATGAAATACCCAACAAGGGCGCAAAAATCAGATCTCACTAGGAGAGTGAGTTGTGTGTTATGTCAAAATGAGAATAAAACTCCTGAATATATACTGTATCATGACCTTTAATTAGTTTTAGGTCATAAAAATTACCCGACAAGGCTTTTAACCAAAATCATACTGTTTTTACATTAAATGTTCTTTTAAAACCCTAAATGAGTAAAAAGTGAGACGTCAAGCCCTCCTGAGGGAGACGTTAGGCCCTTTTGGGGCCGGTGCAACATCCAGAAGTCAAACGTTAGCCCTCCTTGGGCTCTTCCAAACTGCCACACGTGCCAACAACCCTGTCCATCTGCCATATGCTCATGATGACGTCACAAGTTTCCTGGTGATGTCCTGGGTCATCTGGGGCCAACGTTCCACTGCAAGTGGGTCAATCCCGTAGGTCTGGCTCAGCCAAAGTGCCCCTGATGGAACGTCCTCTTCTTCTCCGGTGCAAAACCTCAGTCAAACACTATCCTGTCTCTGCCCTTGATGGGGTCTCAACAACCATCTGATGGGCTCTTCAGCCCCATGGAGGTCCGAACTAAGCATCTCCCCATGTGTACTGGTCCACGTGGTACCTGTCCGTCGGGCATGGTCCTACACATCAAAAACTACGCCCTCCATGGGCTCATTAGTCAGAGGGATCATAGCAATGTCAATCACATCTCATCATTAATATTATCAAACATATGCATAAAAACTCTGATATATCATTCAATAGCTCAAAGACTTTACAAAAACCTACAATACAAGGTCGAGAAAAAGGACAAGATACCCTATTGGGCTAGTATCCATAAGGAAAGGAAAGTTTCCAAGGGGTTTCTTCCAAGCCATGTAACGAGGTGAAGTGGTTTTAAGGGATGTCTAGACATACGAGTAGAGTGAGAGCCAGGGATGCATGATATTACCTATGGGTGCCTTTGTAAAAGGCGAGCTGTACCTGTCACAGATGCAATTTTTTCCAAGCCCCTTTTTGCCTTTATTCATTTCTTTATTTTCTTTTTCTTCTTCTTTTTATTTTTATTCAAGGGTTAACCAGAGGACACTGCCTTGGCGTGGTGACCAGAGCCAACAGTGTTACCCACAAGTACTTTCACAGCGATGATAAGGCTGGCTCGTGATGAGACCCCCTTTCCCTTGGCCATGCAACCAAAGGTCATTGCCCTGGCGTGGTAACCAGATAGTGGCAATGTCATGCTGTTAGGTACCCATTGACATAATAGGCTGGCTCGTGATTAGACCCCCTATCCTCTTCGATAGGTCTTGTTTTGTTATTTTTCTTCGGGTCCCTCTTGTTTCTTGCTAAGAGGCTTTTTATTGCCTTCTCGGGGATCCCTGGGCGAGGCATCTCGAGGTTTCATTTTTAGGCTTTTATCTTTTACCAACTGCTTTTACCTTCTAGGCCTTTAGCCCCTTCTTCCCACGAGATAAAGTGCAACCCCACAAATAGATCATCCTAACGCCCAGACTAGGGGAAAGGGACAGATGAGCGGGAGATAAGATGAAAAAGTGATGATATGATGGGAGCGGACGATGGCTCTTCAGAAATCCCCCCAGTGGCAAACCAAAACCTATGGGTACAGGCTTGCTAGGACACCCTGTCAATCCCCCCGATCATGGTCAAGTGGGTTAATGTAAGATCCAAGTAGCCGTTAGAGATAAAAGGAGTAAGATGCATATATTTAAAGGTTATAATGATCAAAAGTGACACATACCATGATACCTGGACCAATTACCTCATGGAGCAAGAGCCTTCTCTGATACAAGACCAAGCCAATGGTGATGGATGCTGCTGCTGCTGACAAGACGAATTTGACGGAAGAAGAAAATCATGGGCCCTCTAGGGCCATGCTCAGGTCAATCCTGCTCTCGGTACTCCATGTCTAGGACCTGTGGGTCTCGAGACATGATCTCCTAGTTATCCCTAGAAATCGGGGATAACAGTGTGTATTGACAACGTAATGTGGGAAAATATGTAATAATGAATGTTTTTGTATAGCAGAAAACATGACAAAATTGGAGCTCAATAGTCGGGTAATTAAGCCAGAGTATGGGAGGAGATCTAGTCTACGTGAGGTTTGACTCAGAGAGAGGAGATCAAAGTTCATTCTTCTTCATTGTAATATCCCCAGATCCTTGGATCGAGATATCAATTACTAACTCCGTGGCTTTGTTTTGTAAACCAGACGTGGTAAGGTTTCTGGTTGAGTTTTCAAGGCTTCTGGATGCGTTTTGCTGTGTTCTAAGGTTTATATATATTGCATGCAAATAGATTTGGGACTATAACCAACTCAATAATTTTATTCAACAATATAATGGAAAATACAAGACAAAATGTGGAAACTCAAAAAATATTTTCAGCTAGATCTATATAGATGAGGATCTTAACTGGAATACAAACAAAACACTGATAAATACCTATAAGTAGATGGATATGGTAGCTGCAATGAAGATCCCTTGCATGCATGAAATGCAACGTTGCATGCAAACAAAAATATGCTGCTAAACTGCTGTAGAAGACTGGATAACTCACTTTGGTGGTTATACTTGTCGGAACTAGTTGAAATCTATCTCAAATGGGTCGCCCTTCTCCCTAGCACACTCTCCCAGCCTCTGAGATGAAACATTGGCTCACTGCTGCTTAGACAGAACCCCATATGGATGTCTAGACCCCCACGCACTGCAAACTGATAAACTAGAATGATCTGGGATATTTATATGTCAGAAAAGTGTGATATCTATCTCAATGGAAGCGCCCTGGTCTCCTCTCAAATGGGTCAGAAGGAATTTGTATCTTTTGGTCTGGTTGGGCCTAGCGACCCAGAATACTGATAAATCCTCCCCAAAACATCATGCTGCAACTGGAAAATCTACGCTCTAGCTGATACTGGACTGATTTTATGATATAATCTGATACTGTAGCTCGATGAAGAACCTGTGTGGTCCTCTTGATGGACTAGGGTGTGTCTTTCAACACCGAACTCTGTCAATTGTGACAGTTTCTTCCAGAAAGCCACCAAACACGAAGGAAGTCGCCTGACTCCTCTCCGGGTTCTAATTTTCCATTCACAATGTGCATAATGAGAGAATATGAGCCCTTATCTCTCTTTTATACCCATTTTCACCTTTTTTCCTTCAAGTGACTTTTAATTCATATTTAATGTTTTCTCATAAAATCACCTTATTAACTTAATGAACCTTTTTACTCCAAAAAGTGATTAATTCGCCTTTATGATTTCTTTGACCACTCAAAGTCACTTTTCATCATCCCATATTCTAGATATTTTCGTCTTGGTTCCAACGAGCTATAACACCAAGGTATTTCTCTAAGAAACAAGATCCAAATAGTACCTTTAGTTTAATTAATTAAAATATACCCATTATTAACCCCGTTTATGGAAATCGTCGGAATGCAACGGAACCAACAACACGCTATGCGAAAATGATCCTGATGATGAATAATTGTAAATAAACTAGGCTGGGCCCCATAAAACTCATCCAAACCCTTCGATCTCACTGCTAACATAGTCTCACCCCTCTAACATAGTCCTGGGTACAAAAAGAGAAAACTTGTCTCACCATATAGAACGAATCCTAGTAAGCCCTCTCATGACAATACAAGATTGAAGTAGATCGCTTGTTGGCGCAACCGGGTCCATCAAGAAGTGAAGAAAAATACTGACCAAATGAATCCCCAGATCCCATAGCCAATTTGGAATTCCACCACTTCCAATTCCCACTGACTGTTGTTGTGCCATACTAGTAACTGTCGGAATCTAGCTGAGCCAATATACTAAACCTTGTATGCCACCAACTGATGAAAACTAGATACTAGGAATCAACCTTGTGCCTACTAATCTGTCCACTTGCTGCCAACCCGCATAGAGAAATATGCCATTCTCACTCCTAACAATGTATGCAGGAAAATCCTGGAGTTTAGACACCCCATTGAAAAATATCCTTGTCTCTTGTGGTGCCTCAAAATCATACAAATTCTCAGAAATCCCTACCCAAGATGTATCATACGTCACCCTCATGACCATATCCCTAAATTTGGACTTAGAGACTAAATATGGGCCATCTCTATAGTAGATCATGTCGTCCCTCAATCTTCCTCTGTCAACATACGCACTATCCACATGCCCCAAATGGAGAATCTTTGTCATATCTATAATGGCCCGGGGCTCACTCAAATGCCTCACATAATCCTCCCATGTCCTACTGTACCCGATGAGAACTTCAAGGAACTATAGTAGAAACCTCCACGACTATATGCCCGACTGGAAAGTGTCACATACATTGGTCAATCCCAAGGGTATGATCAAGAACTCATCCATGCACACCGGTGGACTATCTGAGCAATCACTCAGACTCCACACTAATCCCATGCCATCATACACATTCAAAGGTGTCTCCTCACACTGATGGTCAACCCTACTCTCTCCATCACCACAAGTACTACAACTGCTGATGATATGATCTCCAAAATCCACGTGATGTGGCAACAAAGCATAACTATATCCACTGGAAATTCCATGCTCCATCAATTATGTCTCTGCCTCACACTACAATGCATCCCCATGTGTGCCACTGTACACCTCTGCATGCCACTGCATACTACTCATCACCGTATGCCCCTGTATACCATTGCATACTCCTATGTCCTTCAGTACCATCCTGTATCCTGGATGTACCACTGTATCAACCAATCCATGTGTATTAACTGACCCTGGATCATGTATAAATGTGTCCTCATCATGGGTGTCAAGTAGCCCTGGATCCCAAATGGATGTGTCCTCACCTGAAATGTACATGTCTCCACAATCCATGAGTGTATGCTCAACTGTCTCATAATGAGCAATCAAGGAGCTCACCAAAGGTCGTGGCTCCTGCAACACATGTGCATCCTAAAAAATCTGTGTGTCATATCTCCCTACAATCACCTATAAGTTTGAATTCCCCTCATGCTCACCCATCACATGAGGCTCCTCCATTAATTCAACAATGTCACTGAAAACTTCTCGAGAGAAGGCTGATGTATATGACTAACTGTCTACTGAAATGGATGAAAGAGATTCATGACTCAACTCCTCCCAAAGATACTCTACCAATAACTCATATTTTTGAAGGACCATTGTGTGCTCTCCAAGGAGTCCTGTGTATTCACCAACTCACATGTAAGTTTGTCTACCTCATGCTCTTTCCCTTCCAATGCACTTTGGTACACACCACCCATTGCGAGAAGATAATCACTATTTGCGAGAAGGTGTAGGTAGTTATATCTAGTCACTACCATGGCCTCCTTGAGTGTAATGAAATCCACAAGGGAAAGATATCCTCCCAAGATGTCCTGCGCCATAGTGGCCTTCCAAAACAAAATCAACCACCAATGTATGTGTGTCATCGAGGTGTCTCATTGCTACCACAATCATGTCCTCATGAACCTTCCATTTCCCCGTCAAATGGTGTGACTCACACGAAAAAACACCCACATCATGTTGAAGTGCTACCTCATGACTGCTACTACCAAGTTCAACTGTGAAATCCTCATTAGAGTCCGCCCCAATATCTATTGTACCACTCTGCACAACATCACTCAAAAACACCTCCTGAGAAATGAGATCCATCTCACTAGGTGACCCATGTGAACAAACCTCTTGAAAACCAACTACCTCTCTCTCATCTATGATACACATATCTTGATAAATGAGGTCAACCTCACAAGGTATCTCATCCGCTGCCAACTTATCCTCACACACATCCTCATCATCATGAGCATCACTAATAATGTATGATGTGGAATCCTCAACATCAGTTGATGGGGACACTTCACTATATACACCATCAACCTTTTTCCTTGGCACCTTCACCTTCTTGTCCACTGATACTTGGGGTTCATAACTGTTGATATTATGGTAGTTGCGGGAGGTATTTACCTCCACGTGTAAACCTGACGAGGATAAAATACTATGGTAAGTAAGAAGAAACCCTAATGAGTTGGCTAATAACCCTATAAGACTTGTCGGCTCAAGAAGATAATTTATATTAGGTTATTAGCCTCCAAGAGAAGAAGTCAGACAAAAATAATAATATATACTGAATAAACAGATACCCAAAATGAGAAATCGGACCAGGCAGTTAGCCAGAATTAGTATAAATACAGGAGGCCAGTTCTCATTCTGGCAGGCAGTCTCAGAATTGCAGAGCAACACTTGTGCGCTCTGTAGTGCCCAATTTTGTGCACAGGTTTGGGGAGAGCTGCCAGTGCAGCTGCTGCAGCTAGCAGTTACGTTTTGGCTTGGAATATCTCTTGGCTAGGGTTTGGACTATCTGATCAGGTCTTGTTGGTGCATTATCCTTGGGGAAATGTGCACTACCCTTTGTTTGGCTATCTAGCCTAGGGTTTGCTTCCAGAGTGATTCTTTGTCAAGGTTAAGGTGCTCGGAGGGTGGCTTCAACCTATGGTTGGGTGACAATAGAGATATTTTCAATGGTAAAAATGAGCACATCCATTATATTCTAATGGGTTATGGGCCCACACCTCCTTCATTCAGTCTAACCACTGGAAGGAAACATAGCCAGAAGGATATTAAGCTCATTGAAGCACTGCTGCCAGGGTTACTAGTAGGTGCAGTTGTAGAAACCCTAATCCTCTCGCCGAGACACCTTAAGTGAAGAGGTTGACCTAATATATGGACAAATCAATGCGCCCTAGCCTAATGCATCTCCCGATACTCTCAGCAAGCCAAGACGTCAAGTTTGAGTTTGTGGTCAAATCTAGGGTTTGGCCAAGTCAAAGCAGCCATGACTTATTCTATGAAGTCAAAGAACAAGTTAGATGGAGCCTCTAACTTCAGAGCATGGAATACAAGGATTGACCTCATCCTTGCCAAGAATAAAGTGCTGGATATCATGAAAGGAAAGATCATGGAACCAGAGTTTGAAGAAGGAAAAAAGAAGGAACCACAGAATGTTGCAGTTATGGAGAAGATCAAAGACGGTAACATCAATGCCATGAGTATCATAGTGGAATCTATAAAAGACCACTTGATACCCTACATCTCCCATCTTGACTCATCGAAGAAGATGTACGATGCCCTAACAAATCTCTTCTCGGTCAGAAACATTGGACAAGTTATGAGTCTAAAGAATGAGCTCCGTGACATGAAGATGAATGATGAGGATATCATAACATCATACTTTGTGAGGATCTCCCAGTTAAGAGATCAACTACAAGCTATTGAAGAAATCATTTCAGAGAAGGAATTGGTAAACATAGTACTCAATGGTCTTCCCAAGACGTGGGATGCATTTGCTGCAAGCATGAACACAAGTATCCGACATTTGAAGAACTTTGGACTTGCTGTGCTCAAGAAGAATCAAGGATCAGTGCAAAAGAGAAACCCCAAAATAAGTACGATGATCAAGCCTTCACAACAAGATTCAAGAACTTCAGGAACAAAAGGAAGTTTGGTTCAAGAAGGAAGACAAATCAAGAGAAAGATATTTCAGAAATACAATGCTTCAACTGTCGAAAGTATGGTCACTACAAGAATCATTGTCTCGAGCTAAAGAAAAGGAAGGAGAAACACGAAGCATCAGTTGCCGAAGAAAAGGAACCTACAAAGAAGACTAAGTAGGATGAAAGAGACTTATTCCTCTAAAGGTAACAATACTCTTATTAGTTCTTGTACATATCTTGGTTGCATAAGTCTCTGTACATATCTTGTATATCTATCTCTTAGAAGATAACAAGTTCCAAGAAGAACTATACCTATGGAAGAACAACAAAGATAAGGATTGCTATCATTATAAAAGTCAGATGATACACATCATCTGGAAGCTATTACAAGATAATCCGAAATCATAATCCATCATGAAGAGACTTAGAAGAAGAAAAGACAGAAATAAGTGAACAATCAAAAGGAAATTGGAGAAAGACTTATGACGTTTTGCAGAAGACAATAAGATGAAAGCGTGGACTCTGTTAGACGGAAGGAGCCAATTATATGTATTACAGAAGAAAATAAGGATGCAAATGGAAGCGTGGACTCTGTTAGACAGAGGGAGCCGATTATATGCACTCATACATGAAGCAAGTATTAGGAGGGAGCTAATCCTATGATCCATTAAAAATGATGAAGTAGGGTAGAAGCCATGAAAGACAGTACGTGTTCAGTTCAACCGCAGAAGAAGACCTCTTGGAAGAAAAGATTTAAAGTATCCCTGGTTGTCCATCCACATCCGTGATCCTATGATGAAAGAAATAAATGGAATCTTTAGGGCATGGAATCAACTCTATGGACCCAAGAGCTAAAGAAAAACATCAGGAAGAACATGAAGATTCCAAGAGAAAAAGAGAAGCCCGAACAACCAGTCATTGTATTAGAATCACAAGATTACCAGCCTGATATGAACTCACTAAGAACAATCAACTGAAAGTTGTGGTGAAGAACAATGTATATATGCAAGCATTGCAAGATCCAGAACTAGGGGTTCTCCTAGTTGGAGGGATAAGACTATGACGATTACTCGTTCCGATAAACCAGACATACCTCTACATGAGTCATTATATCATCTATGGGTTGGAGTTATACATCAGATGAATGCAAAGAATGTTCTCCAGAGAAATTGAATAAAGAGCGTATGAAGAGCAACCTTAAGACTTTGAGGCATACCAGAAAGAGACTCTTGTATGCAGATGGAAGAAGACAACTTCCAGTGCACAACATAAGCGTGGTGAAGATTCTCTATAACAGAGATATTATATCAAAATGATTACTCAGAGGATCAGGATGATAGATTGCTAATCCATGACAAAGATCTCATGATGACAGAAGAAGTGCCACATGGATATGTTCCAGTTTTCCAAACAATGATATACTTTATTGATCAGAGCTACATGAAGCCTTCAAAGAAGACCAATGTTCCAGACCAAGGTACACTTGAAATCAAGCATTACATTATCCATGATGAAGTCCAGAAAGGAGAAAGTGGTTCTCCAATACATATCTCCACAGATGAGTAGATAAGCAGACATTTTGATGAAAGTTATGTTCAAGATGAAAGAGTTTGCGTACTCAAGCTGGAGCTCGTGGAGACAACTTCTTTATTGAAAAAGGAAGAGATGACTCCCAGGTTGGGAGGGAGCATTGATATGTATTGATTTATGGACAATCATTTTTTTAGTTCGAAAAATGGTCTAGGATGAGTAGTTTCCTTTCCAGTTCGGAAAGTGGATTGAGATTTCTGACAGACAATGATTTCTCATTGTGGCTAACATGGGAAATGGTCCATATTGATGATGTATCATAGACAACGACTTCCCATTGTGGTTAACATGGGGAGTGGTATAGGGCAGTCTCTCTTCTTGAGGGTTACTCAAGAAGACTGGCCCACCTCGCCGGACAACGATTTCTCATTGTGGTTAACATGAGGAATGGTACGTTTTGAAGGTTGATACATGAAAGTCTTTTCCTCTTATGGTTAATAGAGGAAATGGTCCAAACAGTCATTCCTTAGGGTTTATACATTCTCTACAGGGTGCACTTTGATTAGTGTAGGAGGAATGACCCAGGGTGGGGAATGGTCCAGGCTCAACAATCAGGGACAAACATTCCTTAGGGTTTATACATTCTCTACAGGGTGCACTTTGATTAGTGTAGGAAGAATGGCCCAGGGTGGGGAATGGTCCATGTTCAGAAGATAGGACAATTATTCTTCCTTGCTTGAGAAGAATAGTTTAAATATCTAATTGTTATACTCTGAGGGCATATATTCTTTCAGATCTCACATATGTGAGTGAAAGATTGGCCTAGATGATTCAGTTTATATCATAACATTGTTTCTGTGCAGGTTGATATCAGATGATTGTTATGAAGACTATATGACAGTAGATGTATACTACTTTGGTGGATGTGTTCCATTGTTCGTGACTATACGTTGCTGATCAAGTACTTGTGTGTTACTTGGTGTGGTAGTGTACCACTGGATTGTGGTTATGTACTACTATGGATAGACACATTTGTGTTCTATTTTGTTTCGATTTCCTTGAAGAATATCAATAGTATTGGAAATGATTATCAATTAGATGGATAATCAAGGGACAGAGATTTTCCAAACGGAAAATGGTCCAGAAAATTTACTCTTCTAGATTAGAAGAATGGATCTTGTATCACTCTGTGGAGTGAGCATCATGTCTAATTACTCAGATAGAGTATGGTTTCGAGAGATGATGTAGCTGATGACACTGATGATGATGATGGTGCTCATGATATAGTCATGATCTAGTCTATACAAATATGTTGATGCTACCGGGTGAATAGTATGTTTTTGTGCTCAAGACCATTACCTGTAATACCTCCTTAGCTAGGAGGGAGTGTTGATATTATGGTAGTTGCGGGAGGTATTTACCTCCACGTGTAAACCTGACGAGGATAGAATACTCCAGGAAGCAAGAAGAAACCCTAATGAGTTGGCTAATAACCCTAGAAGACTTGTCGGCTCAAGAAGATAATTTATATTAGGTTATTATCCTCCAAGAGAAGAAGTCGACCATAAATAATAATATATACTAAACAAACAGATACCCAGAATGAGAAGTCGACCAAGGCAATTATCCAGAATTAGTATAAATACAGGAGGCCAGTTCTCATTCTGGCAGACAGTCTCAGAATTGCAGAGCAGCACTTGTGCGCACTGTAGTGCCCAGTTTTGTGCACAGGTTTGAGGAGAGCTACCGGTGCAGCTGCTGCAACTAGTAGTTACGTTTTGGCTTGGAATATATCTTGGCTAGGGTTTGGACTATCTGATCATCTCTTGTTGGTGCGCTATCCTTGGGGAAAGGTGTGCTACCCTTTTTTTGGCTATCTAGCCTAGGGTTTGCTTCTGGAGTGATTCTCTGTCAAGGTTAAGGTGCTCAGAGGGTGGCTTTGGCCTATGGTTGGGTGATAATAGATATATTGTCAATGGTAAAATGAGCACATCAATTATATTCTAACAATAACACTCATGATGTTTGATGGTGCAAAAATCCTTGAATGACATGTCTGCATGAAATGTCGTACCAAGATCCTGATACAATAGTGACACTCCCTCAAACAATCTACAAAATCTTCATCATGTCATTTCTGTCCTGTTTTCTTCCTCTTTAAACCACTAGATCCATTGATCTGCATTGTTTTGGAGGCTTGACATAGCCTACCTCAACTGTTGTCGCCCTTATGCAATCATATTATGAATATTCCTCACGCTGTCCTCCATATCTGATCTAAAATTTTCTCTCTACTATTGCATCCGGAGGTATAAGTGCAAGTTATCACCGTTGAAATTTAGTGGAAACATACTGAAATAAATCCTCACTGATTTTCCCCTTAGGCTGGCAGGAAAAACAGCTTCGACACCATTGGAATATCCCAGATCCTCAGATCGAGATATCAACAACTAACTCTGTGGATTTATTTTGCAGACTAGATGTGATAAGGTTTCTAGTTGAGTTTTCAAGGTTTCTGGATGCGTTTTTCCACGTTTTAAGGTTTATATATATTGCATGCAAATAGATTTGGGACTATAACCAACTCAACAATTTTATTCAACAATATAATGGACAATATAAGACAAAATGTGGAAACTCAACAAATTTATTTAGCTAGATCTATATAGATGAGGATATTAACTGGAATACAAACAAAACACCGATAAATACCAATAAGTAGATGGATTTGGTAGTTGCAATGAATATCCACTGCATGCAAGAAATGAAGTGCTGCATACAACTAAAAATACGTTGCCAAACTGCTGCAGGATACTGGATAACTCGCCCTAGTGGTTATACTCGTCAGAACTGGTTGATTTTTGTCTCAAATGGGTCGCCCTACTCCCTAACACACTCTCCCAGCCTTTGAGATGAAACACTGGCTCACTGCTACTCAGACGGAACCCTGGATGGATGTCCATACCCCCACACATTGCAAACTGATAAACTTGCAAGATCTAGGAGTTTAACCCATCATAAAAATGTGATATATTTCTCACTGGAAGCTCCTCGGTCTCCTCTCAAATGGGTCAGAAGGAATTTGTATCTTTCGATCTGGTTGGGCCTAGTGACCCTGAATACCGATAAATCCTCCCCAAAACCTCACGCTGCAATTGGAAAATACACGCCCTAGCTGATACTGGAATTCTCTACTGATATAATATTATACTGTATCTTGATGAATAATATGTGTGGTCCTCCCGATGGACTAGGGTTTGACTTTCAACACTAGACTCTGTCAATGGCGATGGTTTCATCCATAAAGCCACCCAACAAGAAGGAAGTTTCCTGACTCCTCTTTGGGATCTAATTTTCCATTCACAATGTGCATAATGAGAGAATATGAGCCCCTATCCCTCTTTCATACCTCTTTTCACCTTTTTCCCTTCAAGTGACTTTTAATTCATCTTTAATATTTTCTCATAAAATCACTTTATTAATTTAATGAACCTTTTTACTCCAAAAAGTGATTAATTCGCCTTTATGATTTCTCCGGCCAATGAAAGTCACTTTTCATCATCCCATATTGTAGATATTTTCACTTTGGTTCGACCAACGAGATATTATACTAAGGCATTTTTCTAAGAAAGAAGATCCAAATAGTACCTTTAGTGCAATTAATTAAAATATGCCCATTAATTACCCTATTTTATGAAAATTGTTGGAATTCAATGGAACCAAGAACAAGCTATGCATAAATGATCTTGATGATGAATAATGGTAAATAATCTAAGTTGGGCCCCATAAAACTCATCCAAACCCTCCAATCTCACTGCTCACATAGTCTCACCCCTCTAACTTGGTTGAATCAAGCCTCCTGAAGTGACTCTAACCGCATAATAAGGGAAATCCAAAAATGGGACATGACATTCATCAGGTAGTGCAAGGATTGTCTTAGAGGCATCAATAGCTCCAATACCGGACCTAAATGAACCTGTGGTAAAGGATTGGGAACAACATGGAATGCCAAACAATCAACAAGATAATGGTAGTTAATCTAAATACATTATAATTTGTATATGTTTTGCCTCAATATATGTATCAACGGTATTTATTACCATCTTTATACTTATCAGTGTCATAGTAGTGCTAAAATATGGACAAGTATTAGGGGAAATGATGCAGGAGCATCATTAACGTCGTCAGCGAGAACACATGGCAGGAAATATCAATGCTTGAGAATCATTTCAGAATCTCAAATGCTGGGAGTTACTGCAAATCCTTTGGGGAGATGATGAAGAACAAAAGAAGATCAAATGCTTGGAGGTGAAATGATCATGAGTGATCAGGGAGTTTCACTATGAGTCTTGAATGTAACTGAACTTAGGTAGAAGTTAGATTTTCATTTTGAGTAGATGAGTAGTCGAGGGGAACCCTAAGGACCCTTTGAGATATATAGAGGTTTTGTACGCCCAAATAAGGCTGCTGTGAGTTAGTATGAGTTTTTGAGTTTTATTTGCTGTTTGAGAATAACTGTAGCCATTTTTATTTTCTGAATGAATATAACGGAGGATAATTGGTCCAAATGAGTGATGCTGTTACCGTTTGTGATTCTCTGTTATTGTGTTTTCATAAATGAATGAATTTTGTTATGAATGGATGAAATTGTGAATGTTAGTATGAGTTTCAATTGTTTCTCTTCTGTTGAGTGAGTGCAAGGTGTGCACACAGAACACAAGGAGTGCATGAAGGGATCTGTTTCGATTCCGAATATCAGAAGAGATAGCATGAGACTTTCCCTTTGCAAAGAGTGCAAAGCGACTGCTACAAGGCGTGTGAAGTCATCCCCAAGGAGTGCACAGATTTGGAATTCGACTAAGTGTCGAATGGACTCCATAAGAGGAAAAGTCGTGGAACACGAAATCTCGACTTGATCACAGTCGTTGATCAAAGGAGAAGATCTGGACCATTTATCTAGAGCCATCACGGTTTCGACTATCGGGAGAACGGAGGTAAGGAGAACCCCAAAGTCGCGAAAAAAAAAATCATGACTTGATCACAGTCGTTGATCAAAGGAAGAATCTAGTCCGTTGATCTAGTGTTGACATGTTTTACAGGCAGCGTATGCTTGTCATTGATGGCAAGTACAACAGTGTTGATGGCTTGAGTAAAAGAGCATAATCAACAACACAGTGATAATGGGGAAGAGCAGCAACAATGATCGTTGAATCAACAATTCAAAATTCCCGATGGCTGTCAGATCTCAATGTAGACAAGAGGAGTGCGTAGATATGGAGGATAGATCTCGGGCGTTAGATCCGAGTGCAGGGTCCGACCATCGTTGGATCTAGGAGAGCCTGCACATTCTTTAAAGTGCTAGGAGAAGTGGGCTTACAAAATCCCAAAAGAAGGAGGACCGCCCATCTTTGGGAAGGACACGTGGACACAAATCATCATTTCACTGACTGGAAAGTCAAAGGTATGAAATACTCCAACCTTTCACCTCTCAAACTCACGATATGTGAAATCGCGTAATAATCTCAACCGTTAGATCGAGGCCAAATATGGACCGTTGATCAGGCTCAACGAAGGCTCGTGGAGTTGCGAAGTCTTGATAAAATCTTGACCGTTGATCCAAGAGGGACGCATGGCAGAAGATCAAAGCATGTCAAACACTCCATTTCGGAGTTTCACGAATCGCGACTTGGAGAGGCAAGAAATATTAACCACAAGAATGCTGAAATCGCGATATGTGAAATCGCGAAATGATCTGAGCCGTCAGATCAAGGTTTGATATGGACTGTTGATCCCACTCCATTTTTGAGTTTTGCGGATCGAGAGTTGGAGATGTCAAAGAATATTAACCACAGGAATGCCGAAATCGCGATATGCGAAATCGCAAAATGATCTGAGCCATCAAATCAAGGTTTGATCTGGACCGTTGATCCCACTCCATTTCGGTGTTTCATGGATTGAGAGTTGGAGATGTCAAATAATATTAACCACAGGAATCCCGAAATCGCGATATGCGAAATTGCAATTTAATCACAGCCGTCAGATCAATATGTGATCTGGACCGTTGATCCGACTCCGTTTCGTAGTTTCACGAATCAGAACTTTGAAGTGACAAGAACACTGAACATCAAGAATGTCGAAATCGTGAAATGCGAAATCACGAAATGATCTGAGCCATCAGATCAAGTGTTTATCGGGACCGTTGATCCCACTCCATTTCGGGGTTTCGAGGATCACGACTTGGAGAGTCGAGATGCCTCATCTCCAGATTCACGAAATGCGAAAGCGCTTTATGCATAAGGTTGTGGTCACAACCCTTGGTCACATCAGCGAGAGATGGAGGAAAGAGCTAGAGAAACCAAGCTCCTTTTCGGGGATCGCGACTGGGAGTGTCGAGACACATGTTCACATGAATGCCGAATTTCCGAATGCCGAAATGCCAAAATGAATGCAAGATCCCATGGAACCAATCCAACAGTGCAGGTGAATTTGAACAAGATCGGAGGGCTACTGTAGCACGACACAGTGTAACTACCAGAAACCACTGATGGTTTCTGCCAGAGGACTCGAAGACACTTCGGGGTGATTGATAGAGGAGGTGAAGAGTCTCTGGGAATCTTCAAGAGGGATGAATATGTTCGTGGAGGCAATTGACAACTGGATGAGAATTGAGGCCTATAACTAGAACAAAGAAGGTGAGCTCGACTGTCACAGAGAAGACGAAGAGTCTCAAACTACCATAGAGGCTGAGGAATCTTAGTATAACATACAGTGATGCTGAACGAGTGGAAAACGACAAGAGAAGATGAAGAGTCACGATGATGATCAGACAGAGCACTCGAGTTGTGGAGGAATTTGGCATGGAGTGAGCATGCAGAGGCATTAGGAATATTGCATGCACAAAGACAACAGAGACTATAAGAATGCTGAACAAAGAAGAGATAAGGGTTGTTGCTGTGTAGGAAAATTTAGGGGTGTACAAGGAGGTAGAGTGCAGGAGAAAAAATGCACAGTCGAGGAATGGTGCATTGAAGGGATATGGTGCATAGAGCATAAAAGGCAGAAGAACAGAAAGTGCTAGGGGTGTGCAGAAGACACTGATGCAGACAGGGCAGAGCAGTGTAACAAAACAACTACAAGGCTGGTAAGCCATTGAATAATTTTATATCGCTGTAATAAGTTTTAGTAACAAATAATTTATAATTCAGGGTGGTTGGGAGGCTCTAGGGAGGACTGGTGTCCTCAGAGGTTCAAGTGGGTGCTTGAACACAGGGAGTTGGTGCTTCCTTCTAGTTGGTGCTAGAGAAATCAGGGAGTTGGTTCTAGAGAAAACAGAGAGTTGGTGCTCTCAGCAAGTAGCAGCTTG
>ML776758.1:114745-129427 GCA_009831015.1 Picea engelmannii | reverse complement strand
TTCTTGTGAGACTCCTCCTCCCCTATACATGGCTTGTAGTTCAAGCAAGGTTGGACACTCAGATGTGGGGTGTTCTAGTGTACACATACCGCAGATTTCTATGACATTTAATGGGCATTCTTTCTCGTTGTTGTGCTTCTTTCGACATCTATGAAAAAATATTGCTAAAACATCTTCTTCTTGTTTCTTTTTCAGTTTCAGAGTATCTAATTGGTTACTTATTGTGCTCAAGATGTCTGTTTTAAAGTTCTCCAATAAGTTTCCTAACTCAGTTCTGGTGACAGTCCCTGAACTTTGTTTTGTATTTCTGCTAAAAGGATCTCTTGGTCCTTTGCCTGTTTTAGCTTGTCCKCTTGAGTATCTCCTACAGTAATCTGCAATTTCTGAAAAAGTTTTTTGGTGTACATCTCCTGAACTCAACAAGTTTAAAACTTCTATGAAATCATCCCTAAGACCTTTCAAGAATACAGTTCTTACTACAGCTGGGTCTGAGGTGAATAGCTTTGACTTTTGATAGTTGTATAAGAACCTTTCTAAGTAGTCTTAAGGACTTTCATCTTCTGTTTGATGCATTTTAAAAATGTCATTTTTAACATTATCCTTACAATAGTCTTGGTATTTTCGTAAAAATGTGTCTTTCATTTGATCCCAAGAAAGGATTGTATTTTATCCTAAGCTCATGAACCATCTTAAGGCTGAATCTTTCATTGTAGTAGGAAAAAGATTAAGTTTTTGGGCATTGTCTGAGTAGTTATAGCTTCTACATAATATGTCAAACTCAAATAAAAATAAATCTGTATCTTCAGTTGACATACCTCTGAAAGTGGGTAACGATGATAGTGGGATATTCTTCATGCTGACATTTCTGGAAATATCCAATATTGGAAACCCAAAGGTCTCTGTCTCTGTAGCTGCATTTCCTTCTTCTTCTACCATTCTACTAATGGATGGTTCCGAAATTGGATTTTCCGTGTCTCCTAAATGTTCAACATACTCACGTTCTGCCTGTCCCAATACTGATTCTTTCGTTTTAGGTTCTCCTTCTGGAGCCTCATTGGCTCCCCTTGAATTTTCTGTTGGTGGAATTTTTCCTGCACCAGTGTTGTTTTTTTTTTTTAGCTGAATTGAAATCCTAATTCTATCTAGAAGGTAAGAAGGCAATTTGGCTTCGGAGAACCCCACTCTAGTGTCCGCGTGGCTCTTCACTCATGTCTTAAACATTTTATCTTCCTCCCTCAAGCAGCCTTTTAAAACATTAAAATTTATGCAAACAATCTAAGCTAAAAATTATTTCCTACCGTTTGCAACTCCCCGACAACGACGCCAAAATGTTGTGCTACTTATATGTCTAATATAATGCACTCATTTATTATCAATATGAGATTTGTAATCAACAAAGTTACAAGACACTAGTAAGAAAGGTAATTCCTAATGTCACGAGTATAGAATCAAACTAGATTATGTATGCTGGAAACAAATCAAGATAGCAAATTGTGATGTACTTTGGTTGTCTTTCTCAGAGAGGCTATCTATTCTATTATGGCACATGCAAGTATGAGATGGAATTGGTTTGATAGATCAACTCTGATGTCTGACCCAGAAAACTAATTATGTAATCCACACTTTCTGAAAGGAAATCACACATCAATCAGCATAGCATGGGTAGTTCAACAGTCAATATGTTGGTTCTGTTGTGGTTCACAATGAACTTCACTAGTTCTTCTCCAAGTAGTTTTGACTATTGCTGCCAACATCTATGATCACTCAAGGAAATCAAACTCATGAGAACAGAAACATAGCATATGTAAAAACAGAGCAATTAAAGATATAAGCAATTATAAGATGGAAATCTTAATCTAAGTTGTACTGCTATCATCTAACATAGTTAAATCTTTAGCTAATTCAATGTTTATACTATTGAAAACAAACACTAATGCTAATCTACGAAGAGGCTGACCTTTGTTGGGCGGTGGGCCCTTGTCGCTTCAACAGGTCAGTTGCTGAAGTCTACAGGAAGCTTGCTTTTAAGACACGCATTACTCTCACTCACACTTCAAAACATAAAATCAAAACTCTCTTTAACAACTCAACTCATTCTTAATCATAGATAATCAGAATATGGAGATAAAATGACATTCCATTAATCTTCACTCAGAAATATGTTCTGTACTATCATACGCTGCTTACATATTAATGATATGACAACTCTCCTACTCCTCTACCATCCTTGCCACAGCTATTTAATAGTCTGGATTGTGAAACACAAGGAGGCGAAGTGATTTTCAAATCAATCAGTTGTTTAAGTTTTATCATTCGATTACATCTTCAGCTTCATCCTCATGACATGAAGTGCATAAGGATGAGGCAATTAACAAAGTGTTCTTATCATAGCCTTGCTAAACGAATAGACATCCACCGATTGACTTAGGCGAGATCTGGCACTTAACTTAGTGCATTAGGCTCTTCCATATCAGTACCGGATCATAACAGGAAGATGGTACCAGATCACGACAGGGCGCAAAAGGTGGTACCGGATCATGACAGAGCATGCCCGTTAGTACCGGATCATAAAAGAGTGTGTTCGTTGGTACCAGATCACAACATAGCGTGTTCATTGGTACCGGATCACCACAGGTAAGATTTGGTACTGGACGCGTTTGGTACTAGATTAGACAACAACAATCTTGGTGCACAGGTACCGGATCACGACAGAGCTGGTATAGGAACGCTAGACATCTAGGGGTCAAAGATTCACATATGACAAATCGAGCATTAGTACATGAAATATTTAATTCCTTAACTCAATAAACCATAAAATACATGAATTAACCATACTTTACCTTATGACCTTATTACTGGAAATTGGTAGCGTTCTTGTCATTCACTCAAGCTTTAGGTAGGTCCAAAAAGGTATAGGTGAAGAGTAAAATAGGGTAATGAGAATGTCAATTTTAGGTCTCAACAAGTTGTTTATTCTCTCTGTTATGCATTTGTTCTAACACTGTGCATGTATGTATGATTTCACGTTGAATGTTTGAAGTCTAAGAGAGAAAGAGAATGAGTTTCAATTGTTTCTCATCCCGAGGGAGAGTTCCTGCAAGGAGTGCAGTGAAACGTCCTCAAGGAGTGCATTGACGAAGGTTTAAAGTTCATATCTGGAAGCTCAGGAGGGATATCGTTGTTCTCATTTCAACAAAAGTGCAAGTGAAGCACAGAATCCGTGCAAGGTGTGCACAGACTGGTTGAAAGTTAGAACTTATCAATTAAGGGAACGATTTGAGGACTGCTATTGCAGGAGGTGCACAGAGTCGAGAAATCAAATACTTAGAGGTATTTGAAGAAGTGCTGCAAGGAGTGCGTGTAGGAACCTTTTGGAGGTTGAGTTTTTAAGTGGAATCTCAGGAGGGATAAAACCTTTGAACACTTCAAAGGAAGATAGAGACCAACTACTTCAAAAGGAGACGAGGGTCGAAGTCATCCAGCAGAAGTAAAGTTCAGAAGCGAAGGAACATTTGTTCATTTCACGGAAGATGTCAAGGAGCAATGAGCGGTCGAATTTCTCTGTGGAGGAGTCATGAAGTAGCGAGGAACGCAGGATTTGGTGAAGTTGCGAAAAGATTAAGTGCTAGATGAATCCACCTTTCAGGAGGTAGGAATCAACGTGGACCATTGATCGTGAACAGTCTGAGCCATCAGATCATTTCAGTATTTCAAGGTTCTGGACGACAAGAAGTTGAGTATAGAGGAACGAAAGTCCTGAAATCACGAGTTGCGATAAGATTTGGTGTGAAGTTTCAGGATTTTGTCACTTCGGGAGATCGGGGTTTCAGAGGAGTCAGTTTCAACTGTCGGATTTGTGAAGTGGCGATAACCGAGAGCTCGTGTGGATGCATGGTACATCCGTCAGGTGGGGACCGCAAAGGTGACAGGTGGCATGTACTCGCGCATCGAGGGGTCAACCCATAGTTTCCCTATCGCATCTCAGGATTTCGCAAAGGAGGAGCACGAAGACTCTACACTCCAACTCGTGAGATTGCGAGTTGCGAGAGGTATTTAAAGAGAAGTCAACTATCGCGTCTCGAGGTTTCGCAAAGGAGAGCGCCAAGGTTCGATACTCCAACTCACAAGGTCGCAAAGTTGTGAGAAGTGCTAGTGTTTATCCCTAGCCGACGGTCACGCGTGGTAGGCGCTGAAAAAGAGGGAGCTACACCCATATCATGATCTCAGGCATCGAAGGTTGGAAAAAGAGAAGTTGAGAGGTTTCGACTCGCGAACTTCCGATTCGCAAGAGACGTCTATGTAAGGACTATATTGTGGTCTTATAGAAGCATAAGTCTCAACCTGGAGTAAATCTACATAGGTGATTTTTATGAAGGACCTGTGGATTCCTTGGACATTCTAGCAAGAAACAAAGGAGCTGCTTTGGCTCAAAGGAGAATTTGGAACGATCCTATGAGCGGATTTCAGCCTGCGGGTTGAGGTCTGCGTCAAAAGTGGTATCAGAGATTGATTCTATTTGTATATTGCAGACAGAGGAAGTGAGAGGAGAAAAGAGGAATATTTCTCAGCCATGCCGCTGAGAAGAAGAGACAGACCAATGCCTGATCCAGCAGTAGAAAGAGAAATGCGTGAACTACGTGCTAGGCTTGATGCCATGGAGATAGCATAGAGGTGCACAGTCGACACTGGGGATATCGGTGAGGCTGATAGTGAAAATGAAGCTGGACACGAAGGAGAAGAAGTCACAGTCGAAGATGCTGCAGATGAACGCCTATTTAGGGATGTTGCAAGGATAGGTGTCAGGGAAAAAATGGAGATTCCCATGTATGAGGGATTCTAGAATGGATTAGAGATCTGGATAAATATTTTGACTATGAGGATGTCGAAGAAGACAAGAAGGTCAAACATGATGTTACTAGAATTAAAGGGCATGCAACATTATTATGGGATGAACTGCAGGCTGACAGACGCTGCAAAGGCAAGCAGAAAATCAAAAGTTGGGATAGAATGGTTGCGAAGATGAAATCCAAATTCATACCCAAGGATTATCAAATCACTCTATTTCGGAGGATGCAGAACTTGAGACAGAAGTTGATGATAGTGAAAGAGTACACTGAAGAATTCTAAAAGATCAACATCAGGGCAGGTCATCGGGAAAGTGATGATGAAAAGGTTGCTAGATACATGAATGGTCTGAGATATGACATTCAATATGAGATGAGCATGATAACCCTTCGAACTGTAGAAGATGCTTATCAGATGGCTCTGAAAGCTAAAGAGAAGCTGAGCCGAAAGCAAGCTCAAAGAGGCCAAGGTAGAAGTCAAGCTAGAGGCAAAACAATTGCCTAAGACAGAACTCAGAGACCTCAAGAAGAGGGGAAGAAACCTCAAACTTAGCATGAAAGAGGAGGAAGCTCATAGAGAGGGCAGTATGCTGATAAGAATGCTTTTCCTCGAGCTAGAGGAAGAGGAAGAGGTCGAGGAGGCGAAGTGAAATGTTTTGTCTGTGGAAAAAATGGACATAAATCTTATGAGTGTCCAGATAGAAAGAAAGAAGGTGGTGAGACTCACATTGTTGAAGCTCAAGGATAGAATGTTGAGGCAGAAGATGTTGAGGGTGGAAGATCCTTGATGATGAGGAAAGTTCTCTTGAAGCCAGAGAAAGAGGCAAAGAACCCAGTCCAAAGGAACAGTCTGTTTCAGACTACTTGCAAAACAAAAGACAGGGTATGCAAGGTCATCGTGGACAATGGTAGCACATATAATCTTGTTTCTATAGAGACGATAGAAAAGATGGAGCTGGAGACTGTCATACATCTGAGCCCATACAGGGTTTCGTGGCTACAAAAAGGACATCAGGTAAATGTCACTAAACAATGTTTAGTTGAATTTAAAATAGGAGGATATAAGGGTGAAATATTGTGTGATGTCATTCCCATGGATGTTTGTCATCTATTGCTGGGTAGACCATGGCAATATGACAAAAATGTGATTCATGATGGGAGACATAACACATACACCCTAGAGAAGAATGGGAGAACTCACATGTTGTTTCCGATTAAGGATAAAGAAGTGAAACCAGAGGTGAGAAACACTATACTTCTCATGAGTGGGAAGGAACTTCTTAATGAGGTTAAGAAGAAGGAAGACACACAATTTATTGTGGTCAGGAAGCCTAAAATTGTTTTAACCAGTACAAGAGTGGATAATTTACCAGAGGAAATCCAAAAGTTGCTGGAAGAGTATTGCTGATATAGTAGTGGACGAACTACTTCGTTCATTGCCACCTATCAGAAGTATAAGTCATCACATTGATCTTATACCTGGAGCCAGTTTACCAAACAAAGCAGCGTACAGGTTAACACCGCAGGAAAATGAAGAAGTCAAAAGACAAGTCCAGGATTTAATGGACAAAGGATTGATTAGAGAGAGCTTGAGTCCATGCGCTGTTCCAATAGTGCTCAACCCAAAGAAGGATGGAGGCTGGAGAATGTGTACAAACTCGAGGGCAATCAATAATATTACCATCAGATATAGATTTCCATTACCAAGGATGGATGATTTGATGGATTGCTTCAGTGGAGCAAAGGTTTTTTCAAAGATTGATGTAAAAAGCGGATATCATCAAATCCGAATGAGAGAAGGTGATGAATGGAAGAAAACATTCAAGACGAATGAGGGGTTGTATGAATGGCTTGTTATGCCATTTGGCTTAACAAATGCGCCCAGTACTTTCATGATATTGATGAATGAAGTCCTGAAGGATTTCATAGGAAAATTCGTCATTGTATATCTTGATGATATATTGATTTTCAGCAAAACAGAAGCAAAACACTTGAAGCATTTAGCTACAATGATGAGGAGATTGCAGCAAGAGAAATTGCTGATAAATATGAAGAAATCGACATTTATGAGGACATAACTAATTTATTTGGGTTTTTTTATCTCTACTAATGAGTTGAAGATGGATCCGGAAAAGGTAGAAGCGATTAAGAATTGGCCATCGCCAAAAAGTGTGTTTGAAGTTCGAAGCTTCCATGGTTTAGCTAGTTTTTACAGGAAATTCATCTGAAATTTCAGTGGAATTAGCACAATGATGATGGATACGGTGAAGAAAAGACATAAAGATTTTCACTGGACAGAGGAAGCAGAGAAGAGTTTCAACTTGCTGAAGAAGAAGATCACTGAGCAACCAATTTTGGTTTTGCCGTATTTTAGCAAGACATTCTAGGTCAAGTGTGATGCGAGTGGGTTTGCAATAGGAGCGGTCTTGAGACAAAATGATAGACCGATTTCATACTTCAGTGAGAAACTGAATGAAGCGAAGGTCAAATATTCAACATATGACAAGGAATTTTATGCAGTCATACAAGCGCTGAAGAAATGGAGGCATTATTTGGTTCCTAAAGAGTTTGTTTTGTACAACGATAATCATGCTTTGCAATTTGTGACTCAATAGGACAAGTTGAACCAAAATCATGCTAAATGGGTTGAATACATGCAGAATTTTACTTTTGTAATCAAGCATTTTTCTGGAACTGCTAACAAAGTTGTTGATGCTTTGAGCAGAAAATGTTTGCTGATGCAGGAATTCCGAGTCAAAACTTTGGGTTTTGATAACCTCAAAGAAATGTACAGAGATGATCCAGACTTTAAAGAGGTATATGAGGCATCCGAGAATCCAATTCTCAGGGACAGAAACCAGTGGACCGAATATATGATCCAGGATGGATTATTATTCAGGGGAAATCAATTATGTATTCCAAAATGCTCCATGAGGGAGAATCTGCTGAAAGAAAAACACAGTGGAGGATTGGCTAGACACTTCGGTCATGATAAGACGTTCTCAAAATTGAATGGCTCATATTTTTGGCCAGGAATGAGGATAGATGTTAAGAAATTTGTGGACAGATGTAGGATTTGTCAGCACACAAAAGGAAAAAGTCAGAACACAGGGTTATACCAGCCATTACCCATACCAGAAAGGTTGTGGGATGCAGTAAGCATGGATTTCATATTGGGACTACCAAGGACACAAAGAGGGTGTGATTCAATCTTTGTGGTAGTCGACAGATTTTCAAAGATGGCACATTTTATACCATGCCAGAAAACTAGTGATGCAACACATATTGCGAACCTATTTTTCAAAGAAGTCGTCAGACTTCATGGCGATCCAAGAAGTATAGTTTCAGATCGGAATACCAAATTCGTGGGACATTTATGGAGGAATTTATGGAAGAAGCTGGGGACAAGTTTTTCATTTAGCTCAGCGTATCATCCTCAAACAGATGGACAGACAAAACTTGTCAACCAGAGCTTGGGAGATTTGTTGAGGAGCCTAGTGACTGAACACCACAGTCAGTGGGACCACATTCTGCCACAGGCAAAATTTGCTTATAATGATTCGATCAATAGAAGAAGAGGGTAGATTCCATTCCAAATTGTATATGGAATGCAACCAAGGGGAGTTTCTGAATTGAAGGATGTGGAACAAGCTAAATTTAGAAGTGCTAGTGCAGAAGACTGTGCAGAAGCAATGAAGGAGCTTCACAGCCAAATCAAGGAGCGATTGCAGAATTCAAACCAGGAATACAAGCGCAGAGCAGATCAACACAGGCGAGAAATTCAATTTGAAGTTGGTGATCTAGTTCTTGCACACCTGAGGAAGGAAAGGTTGCCAAGGGGAACATATAACAAACTAAAGATGAAAAATATTGGACTGTGCAGGGTCATGAAGAAATTTGGGGCAAACGCATATGAGATTGAACTACCCGATGGGATCGAAATTTCACCGATGTTCAATATTGCATATTTGTATCCTTACAAAGCTGAAGAAGCAGTAGCAGAAGGTGATGATAAAGATGTCCAATGGAAAAAACAAATGCCTATAGCTGAAAAGCCACAGATGGAGAGCATAGTTGACAAGAGAGTTAGCAAGAAGACCAGGAAGAAAGAGTATTTTGAATACTTGATCAAATGGAAGGGACATCCAGTTGAAGATGTCAGCTGGGAAGATGAAGAAGAAATTAAGAAGCATGGACAGACCGTGCAAGAACTCATGAACAGGAGTTCATGAAAATTTTCAAGTGAGGGAATATGATACAGGAGCATCATGCAAAGCCAAAAACATGCGACCAAGCCCAAGGAGCAGTTGGACGCGTGGAGGAAGAAAAGAGCACATTTTCATAAAGAACCGTTTTGAATTTTGAAACAAAGGCATAAGTGTAATAATAAAGAGGAACGTACTCGCATTTATACTTTGGAGATTGTAAACGGACTTGGGGAAATTCTCCCATCCGTCTTTTGTATTAAGGCATTTATGCATAGTTAATGAAAGTAGGTAGGTTTGAATGATAGATTAGACAACTTAGAAGAGAAGGAGGGAAAATGGATATAGACACCCTCATTCTTGTATCACAAAAAAATAAAAAAAAAGAGAGAATTGTATCATTAGAACATGAGCAGAGAGTTGTAGCAGGGAGTTGAGAGAAGAACCCATGTACAGGAGTTTCGAATTAATATATGAAGCTTTGAATCAGATTTCATGGTGTTATAATGTTTTATGTTTATACATTGTGAATGGTATGCTTACAATTGTTTATTCTCTTTGTTATGCATTTGTTCTAATACTGTGTGTGTATGTATGATTTCATGTTGAATGTTTGAATTCTAAGAGAGAAAGAGAATGAGTTTCAATTGTTTCTCATCCTGAGGGAGAGTTCCTGCAAGGAGTGCATTGACGAAGGTTCAAAGTTCATCTCTGGAAGCTCAGGAGGGATACTGTTGTTCTCATTTCAATAGAAGTGCAAGTGAAGTGCAGAAGTCGTGCAAGGTGTGTGTAGACTAGTTGAAAGTTAGAACTTATCAACTAAGGGAACGATTCGAGGACTGCTGTTGCAGGAGGTGCACAGAGTCGATAAATCAAATACTTAGAGGTATTTGAAGAAGTGTCGCAAGGAGTGCATGCAGGAACCTTTTGGAGGTTGAGTTTGTAAGTGGAAGCTCAGGAGGGATAACACCTTTGAACACTTCAAAGGAAGACGGAGACCAACTACTTCAAAAGGAGATGAGGGTCGAAGTCATCCAGTAGAAGTAAAGTTTAGAAGCGAAGAAACATTTGTTCATTTCGCAGAAGCTGTCAAGGAGCAATGAGCAGTCGAATTTCTCTATGGAGGATTCACGAAGTAGCGAGGACTGTAGGATTTGGTGAAGCTGTGAAAATATTAAGTTCTAGATGAATCCACCCTTCAGGAGGTAGGAATCAACGTGGACCGTTGATCATGAACAGTCTGAGCCGTCAGATCATTTCGGTATTTCGAGGTTCTGGATGACAAGAAGTTGAGTATAGAGGAACGAAAGTCCCGAAATCGTGAGTTGCGATAAGAATTGGTGTGAAGTTTCAGGATTTCATCACTTTGGGAGATCGGGGTTTGAGAGGAGTCAGTTTCAACTGCTGGAGTTGCGAAGTGGCGAGAGCTGAGAGATCGTGTGGATGTATGGTACATCCGTCAAGTGGGGACCGCAAGGGTGACAGGTGGCATGTACTCACACATTTAGGGGTCAACCCATAGTTTCCCTATCACATCTCAGGATTTCGCAAAGGAGGAGCACAAAGACTCTACACTCCAATTCGCGAGATTGCGAGTTGCGAGAGGTAATCAAAGAGAAGTCAACTATTGCGTCTCGAGGTTTCACAAAGGGAGAGCGCCAAGGTTCGATACTCCAACTCACGAGGTCACAAAGTTGCGAGAAGTTCTAGTGTTTATCCCTAGCCGATGGTCACGCGTGGTAGGCACTGACAAAGAGGGAGATACACCCATATCATGATCTCGGGCATCGAAGGTTGGAAAAAGAAAAGTTGAGAGGTTTCGAATCGTGAACTTCCGAGTCGTGAGAGATGTCTGTGTAAGGACCAGATCGTGGTCTTATAGAAGCAGAAGGCTCAACCTAGAGTAAATATACATAGGCGAGTTTTATGAAGGACCCGTGGATTTGTTGGACATTCCAGCGAGAAACAAAGGAGCCGCTTCGACTCAAAAGAGAATTTGGAACGATCTTGTGAGCGGATTTCGGCCTGCGGGTTGAGGTCTGCGTCAATAACTGTTATAATGCATCATCCCTATTATCTCCAAACCATATCACATATTTGATATGAACCCTATATAAGCCTTATTATTTATAACCCATATGTCCCTTAACCTATAACCCCTAAGTCAAAGCCAATATATAGCCTAACCTCTATAACCCATGTTTATAACCCCTTATCCCATAATCCCTAACACACATAATCATTCTCTCCTTTAACAATGATCATGATATAACCCTTAACCCCTACTAAATTAAAACCCTAAGATCTTTATTACCCCAAACCCATCTATCCAACAATTTTTGTAACCCCTCACCTATATAAGCCATATAACTCCTAATGAGTATAACCATTATACCTCCTAATACGATAGCATTGCCAAACAAATTTTGTAACCCCTCACATATATAATCCATATAACTCCTAATGATTATAATCATTATACCTCCTAATACCATAGCATCGTCAAACTGCTAACATTTATAAGATCCATAATACTCAATCCCTAACTATTGATATTATGGTAGCTGTAGGAGGTATTCACCTCACCCTTAACTACTACTACCTTAAAACCCTAAGATCTTTACTACCCCTAACCCCTTTATCCATTAGTTCTTGTAACCCCTAACCTATATAATCCCTATAACTCCTAACATTTATAACCTTTATACCTCCTAATACCATGGCCCCTATAATGTTGAACCGCTAACATATATAAGACTTATAATACTTCATCCCTAACTACTCTAACTCATAACTTCTCTAACTTATAACATCTCGTTCCTCGTTCCTCGTTCTTCGTTCCTCGTTCCTCGTTCTTCGTTCCTCGACCATGGTGTAGTCCCCAAGATCCATTATTTTTGTACAAAACATACTAATGGAATAAAATGTCCCACACAAAGACCAAATTAATATCCGCTACATAAGTATTTTGTCTTTTTGCAATGACTATGTAACGAATCTCAATTCTAAGAAGATTCAAATAGGTAACAATATTGATGAAATATTATACGATCATGATGGTATAAAAATGAAAGAGATTCTCTTGGTTTCAAGAACATTTTATCCTCTACTGAACAAGGCCAACCATGTGAAGGTGGAAGCTTACATGGCCCCTCCCCTCCCCCTCACATCACTCTCAATTGATCCCCAAAACCCAATCTATAAAATAGAAAATAATCGAAAGCAATGTCCTATTAAGATTCATGCATAGAAACTACAAAAACAAAAAATAATGAAGGTACATGAAATTATGTGTTTCTAAATGATATTTTTAGTCTACCACGTACTTTAGTATATTGACAACTGTTTTTAGGTTTCAAATAATAATTAAACAACATGTAACCTAAGATATAAAAACGTCGCATAAAACTTAAAAACATGTAATTAACCCATGACATTAAAAGTAAATTATTTTAAGAGAATAATTCATACAAATTAAAATATATATAGTCACATACCTAATCCAACCTCAACATTTGTATAATCATCCTTATTCTCTATCTTGATCTTCTTCATCAAACTCGACATCTGTATCATCATCTGGTTATGAAACGATGTTGAAAGGATTGATGATATAATCATTGTCATCAATGTCATTTTCAAGCATATTTTCATCGACATCATCATCAAGAATTGCAATATTTTCATCTGTCGATCGTCCATGATATTCCGGCTTTGTCTGATTTGTCGAATCATCTTCTTGATCTTCAATATCATCTTCTTCCTGTAAATGAGTATATTTAATTGACCTTCCTCTTGGATCATATCTAACAACAAATGACCAATCCCTTTCACCTGGAACATTTGAGTAAAAGACCTGTTCACATTGACTTGGAAAAACATAGGGATCGTGTCCTCTTTCAAACACCATTGTTTTAATCATTGGAAATCTATTGGCATGTTGAATAACAGTTCTTTCCTCATCATGTTCATGCATTCGTAACCTATACCATTTGACATCGAACAAAACTATTTTGAAGGAATTAAAGTCACACTCAAGTATATCGTTTAAATACCCATAGTATCTATTTTCAGATTCTTGGGGATGTTTGTCACTCCTAGAGGAAACATTAGTAACCTGAAATACTACAATTATCCCACTATCAAAAGTTTTCCTGGTTTCATCCAATTGTTTGATGTGAAATTTATGACCATTGCACCACATAGCCTTGTGGTGTTTCAACTGCAATATGTCAGATATGTAAAAGATGCATTATCAATTAATAAATTAAAATATATTTATATAACTTCGAAAGTATCTGAAAAATATAGTACACATGTAGTCACATTAATATAATATAAAATAAATGAATAAAATGGGTGAATTTGCTTACCTGTCCATCTTTGAAACCATATGCTAGATCAATTTCCCTCTGCGTAACATTGGCATCTCCGTTACGACGAGCTTCTCTAACCAATTCAGACAGTCATTGCCATGATAACCTACCTCCATTATGTTGTTTACATCTTTCAATCCACACATTCATCCAGTCAAGATTATTTGCAATGTATAAATGCAGTGCATCCCACTCTTGAGCAACTGAATAAAAAAAAAACACAATTCACCAATATTAAATATTAGTTATAACGCACAATATGCATGTAATTATAAATATTTATAATTTATGAAATAAATTATATCAATATATTAATGAGTATGATCATATACAAAAAAATTAAACTTTATATGTAATATTAATATAAATTTTCATAATTATTAATATATTACCTCTCATTTTTTTCATTCTACCTTTCCCTAATAGATGCTCCTGATCTTCAAATTTTTTCATGGAGTTCACATCCCAAATGCGATCCACTTCATGCATAGTTGGTGCTGCTAATTTAGGAAGATACTGACTAATATACACCATGGATTGATATACCATATATCCCTCCACAATAGAACCCTCAGGACGTGCTCTTTGTCTAACCAACGCCTTCAATGATTTCAAGTGCCTCTCCACCATCCACATTGACCTTGTGTGAACAGGTCCACAAATTTCAATCTCCTCAACTTGGTGTATGAGGTAGTGTTCTTGTGCATTGAAAAATGTAGGAGGTATATACTTTTGCATTTCACACATTATATGAGGAATTTCTCTCTTCCAATACTTTATATCATCTTCATGGATTTCTTTCAATGACAACCATTTACATGAGATCATGACACAAGAAAATAGCATGTTTCAACATAACATAATATAATATATTACATTACAAGTAAAACACGTGTCATTAAGTACAACAATAATTTGAAAGAACATTTTGCATATAAATTACAATTACGTCTTACCTCATGTATTTTCCAAGATCATATATAACTTGTTTGACGTTTTTGTCAAAGTCGTTTGGGAGAGATAGTGGTAGAACATACTATAACAACAAAATGAATCGTTATTTGTTTCGACCAAAGTAGACAAGAAAAAATTAAAAAATTAAAAGATCTATAAGGCCAATATATATAAATATGTATACCAAAATTATTACCTTAATGAAGGTATTCCAATCATGTGTTTTTACCCCACCAAATTCACCTTTCTTCGTTAATATATATATATATATATATATATATATATATATATATATATATATAT